>QKQZ01039591.1:0-37323 GCA_003595255.1 Solenopsis fugax
GCTGCTCGCATCCGGTCAGCTCGCCCGCGACGCAGCGAAGACCGCACGCGGTCTTGCAGCAGCGTTCCTCCGGCGTGCCTTGGCATTGGTAGTCATTCTCACAGGCCGGAGCTCTCGACGGGCACACGTTCTGTTCGACGAGGGCTGGACATCGACCGGCGACTCTCAGCAAAGGTTCTGCAAATCGTAAATTCAAAAATATAATTTCGATTTTTGGATGGACAGATTTAACGCGAGAAATTGGAAAAAGATTTTATAAATCACAAGGTCTATTTTGAACACGATCTCCTACTTAAAGAAAACTTTTTAATATTATTTATTCAATTAAGTTTAATATAAATTGATTGCTTTTTTATTGTTCATACTAATAATTGTAGATTTATTTCACTTTTGAACCAATATTTTTTAATGACTCATTGTTCATGAGTCATTAAAAAATGTTAGTACAAAAGTGAAATGAGGAGGCTAGTAGAAATTTCTGATGTGTTTGATGATGTCGTAAGCTGGATCTTTCTTTCCTCCCATTTAAGGTCACTGCATTGGACAATCACCAGTAAATGACTGTTTAAGAAAAGTTTTAAAATACTTTTCGATTATTAATACTAGAAGTACTATTAAAATACTTTTGGTACTAAAATACTAATACTTCGAAATAATAAATTGCAAATTAATTGATATTTTTTAGATTTAATTTTCATAAAGATTTCAGCAGAATATCATTTTTTATTTGAAAATGTAATTATATTATTTTCGCAACTGTGTGTATGAAATTTATAGATTTTCTTACAATCTGGGAATTGGGTGTTGATCTCACAGTATGAGTAACAAGAGACTTATTTCAAACGGACAAAATATTGCAAGCACAGATTTTTATATTTTCGTTGAAAAAAGTTTTGAAAAGAAACGAAACTTATAAATATATGTAGCTGAAATTATTAAAAGAGTTGAAAAGAGTACAAGTTTCAAGTGGCGTTTTATTTGATTCTCAATTGCCATTTACTGTTAGTTCATGTTTGTAAGTTATTTTCATTTATTCATTGACTGGTGCAGCGATGGTGCTTAATAAATTTTAAATTTTGATCTCTTGGGTCGCAGTGCCACGGTTTAGTTGAAATCCGAAAAGGATTCAATATGCTTTGTGTTCCTGATATTCCTACAGTTATATAGAAAGCAGAAAAGTATTTTAAATTAATATCAAGTTCAAAAAGTAGCGTTTTGCGAGAAGTCTCAAGATTCCTAGAGACTTTAAATTAAAGAAAATCAAAATTATTTAATTCATTCGCTGAGAATTAGTTAAAGACAGGTGTTTCAATCGAAAGAATAACGAACAGCATATACACCAGGCACCGCATTGTGAGCCCGGATTTAAGCTGGATTAAATGAGTCACATTAAGGAGCGCTTTAATAAATTATCGAGAAATAAGATGCTTTCTCGGATGAGAAGCCAAGAGGCGGTGTTTTTGAGCACGCTCGGGCTAAAGTGTAGCACAACGACGATGATAATAATAATAAAAATAGCTGGAGTCAACGACTAACGGTTCCTCGGTATCCTACTGCCACACTTACTATACTTACCTAACGTGCTATGAGAGCGTTTCAAGGCGGCATCGTAATAGCAAATGCCTTCGAACACTCATAGAAAAAAATGGGATGAACAAACGAAAAAAGTGTTTGTCGGTACGAAAAAATACGAACGCAAATATACGAAAACCGCTAAAAGAAATTTCTAAAAAAGCTAGTAAAAACTGTACAGAAAAAAAAGAATTTAGTAATAATAATTAAGCCTCGGTGCAATAGTTTCAATCAAACGTTTGATTAATATAATCAAATATTTAATGATATTTAATAGTAACCAAACACAATAATAGTAATCAATCCGTTACTAAACGGTTATTACATATTATTAAACATTTGGTTACATTGACTGAACTTTTAATTGAAACTATTTCATCAAAGCTTATAATCATTTAGGCTTGATCTTTAAAAATCTTTTTTCAGTAACAATTGATCGGTTTTTATTACATTGTTTTAAGGATGTATGGCACATATCAAAACATTAGCAAAAATATAAAAATTTCATAGAATATTCTAGTATTACGTTTCAATATCTGTATAAAATTTCAGTACAATTCACTTATTGGTTTAAAAGTTATTCAATTTTTTGTTTACTCTTGATTCTTATGTAAAATTGCGTTTTGCAGTATTTATTTGCAAATTTGATGGAAAAATAGCATTACCAATTAAATCAAAATTTTTACATCTACTAATATAACTCTAATAAATATTCGTGCAAAAATTCATTTAGATCCACTTACTTGTTTAAGAGTTATTTATTTAAAACTGCAGCAAAATATAATAATTTTGCTGTAAAAACAATTATGAATCAAATTTTTCATTGTTTTCTCCTTTGCAAGTAGTTTCAGGGCCAAAACTCGGGCATTCACAATCAACATTTTTGTTATTGATTAGAAAAAAAAGGAGAAGCCTTCAGTTTTTAAACTTCGATAACTTTTGGCTCCTATTGTATAGCTAAAACATCCTTAATTCGAATCTGTTTAAAAAAGTTAACATATACATTGACAACTGATAAGAATGAAAAAAATGTGTGAATAAATCTTTTCAACTCAAAGAATTAAGCTCTCATGCAAATTTATGCATAACGCGATGGGAATTCGCCGCGTGCGCGTTCCGTTACATGACACATATTAATACGCGGAACGGTGATGCACGTTCGTGTGACAAATGAAGAAAGTGCCCGGCTCGGACGGGCGTACGCGAAAAGAAAATCCATCCGATATTCCGTTTAGGTGTCCTCTAGCGAAAGTCCCTGGAGTATGATGTATAAATACGTATCGCGTGCATTATTCTATTAATCGGCCGTTTGTAGCATTTTTTGGAGAGACATTTTCGTGCCGTACAAACAAAGTTTCGTAAAAATCCAGGTGAAATTTGGGTGGCTTTCGCCACGCGTCCAATTACCCAAATTTCCGATCCGGTGTTCGCGGAATTTCCTCATCTCTCACGCTCTATCCAAACAAGTCATTACAGTCGTGATATAAAATGTAGACTAAGATTCTATTAGATAACTTATACAATTTTATATATACAGGGAGTTTTCTGTAACTCGTTTTTAGAATATTTTTATTGTTTGTAATAATACGAAAAAATATCACAGAGAAAAATTGTTCGTTTTGAAAGGATAAATATTATGATAGCCAGCATTTTTTTCATGTCCATTATTTTATAAAATTTTGATTATCAACATTTTTTTTAATGGAATGGTACATTTTCATCAATGTATGTAGTATAGCAATGTAGTTTATAGAAGAACAAAAATTCTTTTCGTGTAAAATAAATATGTTGATCTTGTTGTAAGCAACGTTAAGTTTTTATACTTAAAAAATTTGCAATGGTTAAATTTTTGCAATGCTCTAATTTTTGCAATTGTCGAATTTTTGGTTCTTTCGTTTGGCTTGTTACGTGCGAGAGAGTAGCTGTCTTCGCGTTGATTGAATTTTGACAGCTGTTACAAAAAGTAATGTATCGTGGATTCTTTTTAATAGTAAATTTGTTATTTGTAAATTATGTAATATCAAAGCGCGCCTGTTTTGTCTAGTAATAAAAAAAAATTACATGTAAGAATGAAAATGTCACTCTATTTAAAAAATATTGATGATATTTAAATAATCGAGTTACTCTCTGTATACATAAAACAAAAGAGATTTGTATTGAGGACATAGGCGGCTCAGCAATATGTTACATATTAAATCCATTTGTATGCTTATTGTGAAATAGAATAAAGAACATTGCATTTTTTGGCGTATACGCATGAATAATAATAAATACATACAAATATATACATTTTATATATGTATGTATATATAACTCGCAATAAGCATACAAGTAGATTTAATATGTAACATATTGCTGAATCACCTATATCCTCAATACAAATCCCTTTCAAAAAAGAGAAAAAAGGGAGAGAAAGAGGGAAAACGAAAAAAAGAATAAAAGGTGACAAAGAAGGAAAGGCAGAAGACGAGATGAAGGGATACGCTTTAAATAGTGTGGGAGAAATTCAATCTGTTATTGGCATGCAAATCGGGTTGCCCTCGATATTTATTGAGACGACATGCATCCTGCTGTAACACATTGGGATGGGAATCGATTGCCGGAATACGAAATCGCACGGGAAGTTTCTAACCAGCAATATCACATTATATCGGATGTATGCATACATCGCATTGCCGATCGTCCACGTCATGTACATTAATGATCGAGAAACGCGTGTAATTCACGCATGCGATCACTCGACTGCACACACGACGTGAAACCCATGTACGATTATCATGCATTACAACCAATTTAGTTCTATCGAGCTTAGATTCCCAAGTTAACGCGCGAAAATGATCTCTACATCTCTATTCGATATAGTAAAATCGTAACGCGTCTTATCATGGAGAATTAAACTCATTTGAAAATTTTCAACATTTAATTATTATTGCCAACAGACTGGCCATTAATCGATAATCCTTTTAAGGTAATCTATATACCAGAGAAAAATTATATTTAAATTGATGAAATCGTTTCTTTAAATTGATTTTTTTCAATTGAAGTGAAAATATCTTTGCAGAAAATAAAAATTTATTTGATTTCCAAAAATGACGTTACTAGCTTTTTTTTAAAAAGTAAATAGATTATTTGTTCAAATTATTTAATTTAAACAAATAATTATTTAATTCAAGAATAATTATTTAATTTTAAAGAAAGTACTAACAGAAATATAAGAAATAATTTAGTTGTGCTGGTTTTAAAACTGCATTTCTTTCATTTCAAAAAAAGGTTTGCGTTGCACAATCAAACTATTTTTTTAATTCTAATAAAAGGAACAATAAAAAAATTTCTTTAAATTAAAGAAACTTTTCTCTACATATATATGAACTTGGTAAAAAGAAAAAAAAGGAAAGAGGAGAAATAATGGAAACAGTCGTTTTCCTTTTTCGATCTTTGATCTTATCTTTAGCATGTAGATATTTGCTGTTAAAATTGATTGATTCGCTAAATTAAAAAATATAGAAACAGCCACGAAGACACTAAATTAAAAAGAATTGACTAAAGTGATATCCGATATTACGGAACTGAAACCTGTGATAAAAATATCAATTTACTTTTAAAGAATATTCTCTCGTAATGGTTTTACCAATCTGTTTTTCGATACGCTGGGTTTGCGTGCATGTTGGACATAGTCGACTAAGGATGTGTCGGACATGCGGTCCCTATAAAGCATTATAAATAAAATTTAGAAATATATTAATTTTAAAACTTCAAATAAACTATGTACAAGTGAAAGTAGTGTGAATAAGATTATATTTTTACATAATAACATTTTTATAGTTTATTTACTCTATTTCTTGTTAAAATTAAATTACTCTTTACATTAAGAAACATTACAATTTTTTTGTGTAAGTACTTATTCAAGATGCTTTATACAAAATTTTATTGTGATTGTCTGTTTAGTTATTTTGTAAATAAATAAATTGCGTTTATTTTTTTTTTACAGAATTGATTTTTGCATCGCAATGAAATTTTACATAAATCATCTTAGATAAAGTACTTAAATTAAAAAATTCAAATTTTTTTCATTATTTTTTATTTCATTATTAATTTATATTTTCATTAGAGCACATGTCTACTTCTTAATAACTTTTTATCCAGATAGAAAATCGCCGCCAAATTGTTCTACTATTTTCAAATGTAATATAAAATAATCTGTAACTTTTTCATAATTTTCTTACTGTTTGGAGAAATGTCCTATACATTCTTAGGGGAGCAAGCAACGAAACGCTAAAATAAGAAAATAGAAGAACAGAGAACGTACCAGCGGTGGTCGATGTCGACAGCGAGAGGACGAGCAGCAGACAAGTCGACGACACCCACACAACGGCGTAGGCAAGCCCACCGTTGCAGAAATCACGGCGCATCCTCAGCGCATCAAGTAATTTTTGAGCCGGCCGCTATTATCTGGAACAGTCACAATTGCGTCTTGATTAAAACACGACCCCGCCCCGGCCGTCGCGATAATCGGATGGGAATGCTAATTACGGGAGCTACGGAGGCCGTGCTCGTCGCGCACAATCATCGCCCTTCTCTCGAAAACGAGAGCGGAATGGAAACTCCGGCCCTTATTCGCTTTAACGCGAACGCACTCTTAATAAATCAACGGCGAGAGGTACGTTGACTTTTCTTTCAAGTGCACCATCTCCGCGGAAATATCGTAGCCCGCCGTTAGAGTCCCCGCACTCCTTTTTCGTTATAGTCACCGTGAGTCAGAGTCCTCCCCTTTAAGGCCGGGGAAATAACAATGGAAGTTATGTCTCCTTATTCGTTATGCCGCGGGGAATATTCTAATGTGCTCTCTCCTACGTTATTCATGAGCCGAAGTCGACTTCAGGATCTACGAATTGTCGGACCGTTTTTCGTTTCTTTTTACTCGCCTTTTTCGCTTCTTCGCTTCTTCGCTCGTCTCGTCACAAGCCCCGGCTGTGACATATCGTTTCTTTTCATCGCGGCGATTATCCGGCCGCGCCCGTCCCGGAGATGTTCCTCAGACGACTCATAATTAAAAAACAAAAGTAAAAGAAGAATCCGTAGCGACCGTCTCTTGCCTACCGTTAGCGCAATTGCATTTCTAATGTCAATATATTGACTGATTGTGATGTATTGATCGTAATGTCGCTACCACTGCTGTGTACAGAAATGAAAATACATCATTGTCATCAATATATTTGATCGTCGTTATTACATCGTTAATATTAGCTTACGCAAACAAACATTAAGTCAACAATTAGATATTTTAGAAAATGTGATTTAATGCAAAAAATAAAATCTCGATGAATTGTGTGTTCTGGGAAAGACGCTTTGCATAATTAATACAGATGAAAGTTATACCTGTAAATAAGGTACATCTGTAAACATTTTAATTAAAGTTTAGTTGTAATATTAAATGTCTCGATACAAGACAACATTTATTAAATGACGAAATCTCACATAAAAATTATAATTTGCAAAAATATTATTGTAAACATACCTACATGATTGCAAATTATAAATGATAGATGTAGAAGTATTGATCTTTTATAAAATATTGATTAAAATTAAATTTAGAAAGAAACTGTTTAATAATTGCAAAAAAACATTTTAGCTGTATTATGTATAAAATATTTAGAAATATAATTAATAAACATGTTTACAAAAATGCATAATTATTCCTAAATTATAATGTAGAATTACAGCAGTATGAAATATTACATATTCAGCATGATAATATTTTAAATAAAAAATTAAATAATTGTAAAATATTTCTAGATTTCAAACTTAAATTGGTCTAATTTTGGCAAATATTATTTAGAAATTTTATTTCGATAAAATTCCCGCGCTATGACGTATCGTTTTAGCGCAATATTGCAAAGTTTTCATGATGCGATTGTACAATATTCACACAATGTGCCTATCGGTATATTTAAAGATTACAATTAAATTTTAATATTATAATAAAAAAGCATTTGAGATTAATAATGAGTTTTTATGCAAGTGTCCGGACATAGGTACATGTCTGATTACTAGGATGTTTAGTTTACGCGAGTAAATATTTGAGTCATTGTTTTCGATCTCTATGCTCTATAATGCAAAGAAGCCTATCTCTCCCCTCGCGGGACCATCTTTAATGCACCGTACTTCGTGATTTATATGGCGATAGCTGGCAAGGCTGCTCGACGGTGAAATTACCGGCGCGTTGCGGCGGTTACATCCTCTGGGAAGTCCCTCGAATTTAGGGTGTAGCCAGAGGAGACATGAATAATGCAACGATAGCGGGGGGCATGGCCGTAATGCCATGCCACTTCTTGGTGCATGATGGCAATTACATGGAGCAATCGCGTCGAGATTATACGAGATTAGTCATTAGTCTGCTGTTGACCGTAGACGGAGACGCGATTTCAACGCATTTTACGATGAATGCGCTTGATGAACGCAAGTGGCTTCACTTTGCCGGAAGTCCCGAGTCCCGACGTTCCTGGAATTACCGAACTTTTATTTTCATTTGTGTAACTAAGGTGTTGAAGGTACGAGCCCAATTTTTTTTCTCTATTCAACACAGTCGTTCTTTGATATTTCTTGCGCGGCCATGCAGAAGAACATATAGAGTTAAAAACGCAGTGGTTAAAAATGGAGAATTCTTATACTTCATAAAAATATGCCAGTTATATTCAAATCGACCTAAATAAGAGAACGAACTCGATTGTGTTCTCGATTGAGAAAGCTTTCGCTAACGTTTATTCGCGCTTTATTTAAACACAGCTCGTTGATTATTCGTGACGGTAAAAATAGAGGCGGTTGGAGAATGGAAACTGAAAGGTGAATTCGACTGAAATAAACGTATGTTTATAAAGTACAACATTTGTAACAACAAGGTATAATTCAAAAGAGTTATAATGCAATAAATGCGATAGTAACCCACCTTTTTGAAATGAAATGAGAATAGAATAAAGATTAATTTTCTGAACCATAAAATTAGTTTCATTCGAACCTTTAGAAAGCACGTTAAATCGCTGTTGTACTCGTATTGAATCTTTCATTCACAGCTATTGTACTTTCTGATAATAAGAGTGAATGGAGGAAGTCGGTCCATAGTCAGGTAGCTAATTGTCAGTCTTTTCGTAACATAAAACCATTTTATCGTACTTGCGTATTCGCGTAAGGATTACGCAAGAGTGGGCAGTATTTGAAATATATGTATTTGAAATACGTATTTAAATACATTTTGTATTTTGTATTTAAATATTTTTTTGAGAGTATATTTTGTATTTTGAATTTTATTTGTAAATACATTTAAAAATCCACAAATTGCCAATCTTCCAGCGAAGAGGAAGATAGCTTTTTTTATCTTAAATAACAATGTATTGATCAACATGAATCCTATCTTAAACTGCAGCTGATATAATTTTTCAATAAAAACAAGAGCATAGCAAGTTTAGATAACTTCAGATGTGAAAAAAGCATTTATTCGTTACAACACATTTTTGTGTTCGTCTAGTCTATTGGAGAGATTATTTTGCTACGTTTATTGCGCTTTCCAACGCACAGTTCTTTTTCAAATCATCTTTTGAGACATTATTGTTTTTAAAAAGCAATCATAAAAACAGTAAATTAAATAATTTCTAATATACATGTTATAACATATAGTTTCTAAGTTTAATTTTAAAATTAAAATGTAATCAAAATCAAAATTCTCGTGAGAAAAATTAAAAATCAAAAAAATTAATAACGTTAGATAATTTTAAATAAAATTGGAAAAAAGCATTATTTTGTATTTGAAAAAGTATTTACCAAATACTATTTTGTATTTAAATATTTGTTTTAAAAGTATTTTGTATTTAAATACAGTTTTTAATGTATTTTCCCCACTCCTGGGATTTTACGATATAACAATATTATGTACGGAACATGACATGAGATAAATCTGAAATAATATCCGAATGGAATGTAGTAAGTCGAATAGAATAATTATTACTGAATCAAGCAATAGGCTAATAAACGGACTGTATTACGCTCTAAAGCGCACTAAAGTGCGTTCTCCACGCTTTTATATCACCATCAGTTATCGACTCTCATCTCCAGCATCGAGTTTCTACTCGATCGGTGATATTTCCCTTAACATACACACAGAAGCGACTGCGTGCGTCTACTCTCTCACGGTTGCTTCACCGGATGTGGGTCACTCACGTCGTCATCGGTGTCTTCCTTCCGGATCTTAGTCTTTAACTTTCTATTGTCGCGGCACGTCGTATGGATTCCCGAACGCGTCATCATCGGTATACTTTCGTGAGAAAAAGAGGAGACGAGAAAAAGGAAGCCACTCATGAGAGAAGGCAGGTGGAGGATCTCTTCCAAGGAAAGAATCTCGCCGGCACGGCGCCGGTCGCCGGAATCGCGTGATTGAGAAAAGAAGTCGGAGTCGCGCCAGGCGCTGAAGGAGTTGGGCCGCGCCGATCGGCCGGCACGAAAAGAAAAGCAACAGGACATCCTATCCTCTTACATTCTTTGTGGACAATAAGTGGCACCGGGGATGTAATAAACGTCACGATGCGGTTTCAGCGACGACAAAATGTTGGGAAAACAACTGCTACTCGCACGACGCGACGGTGCCCGTGTGACTTTATTATTAAATGCGAATGTTTCATTATTGAGATGCGCCGGATGCACTTCTTAACGAGTTCCGGCTGGATTTTCCTCAAATATGCAAATTTCAAGAAGTTATAGAACTTTATTAAGAATTTAAAATTCAATATTGATTTAACGCGCGATTAACCTCTGATCTATTCTAATCCAGCATCAATTTTACCGAATCAGAATTAATATCCAACAACTAATATTGAATATGGTGCGAATTAAAATATCAGAGACCAGAGTTAATTCTGTGCATTTTACATCAGTACACAAAACTTGGGAGAGACTCTTTAATTATCGAAGCGTTTAATTTTTCCAAAAGATTTGTTACATCGTGGGTGAGATATGTGTTATCTTCGATTAATATCTTTCATTATAGCTGCAATTTTACTTGAACAATAATAGTTTTGACGTTTCGCGCTGGAAATTGCGCACTCAAACGCAAAGTGCACTTGGCTAATGGCTGCATAGCGGCACAGAAACAGTTACGCGCGAAAGTTATCTCGAGCTTCCTTTGTTTAATGACATCGGTGCTGTCCTTAGATTCCATTGAGGCGTGTCGTGTATATGTATGTGCAATTTATAGAATTTATTGTATATTTCGCAATAAATGCTATTTTTATTCAAATTATTGCTGCATTATTTTTAAGAAATCAGACAATTTATTAGAAAATTTTACTTTATTGAATGTGTATATTGTTTCTTTCTTCATTCTTATTTTTCACTTTTTTTGAACGTATATATTTCCTCAGAATTATGTTATATTTTTTAAATTTCTTAATAAATATAATTATAATATAATATTTACTATATCTTAAAGAAATCTCATCCCAAGTTAATCCAAGTAATACATGTTGGTTTATATGCATTTCCTAAATTGTTATTAAACGTTAGATGTGTTTAAGAAACGTACATATATGAACCAACACGGGCTACCTGGGAAATAACGTGTATTTCTCTATTCTACTCATCTTCCTTTTTTTGTGCTAAACTCTATATATCTCTGAAAATATTATACATTCATTCGTTGGTTTTATCTGAAACGTGCCTCGAAAGCCTTTGCAATATTCACGTCTACAAATGGGAAGGTAGAGCCGTGGCTTCTCAAACTTCGCGACTTAGGTCACGAAATCCTAAGCGGTACCCCCTGGAAATAGAATTTACTCACAAAAACAACCTAGTTTATGATAACATTCCGCTAAAATATTTAATTGGTACGCAAAAATACCGGGGATATAAAACGAACGTGTGCCTGCTTCACCGGTATTCTGTCCCTTCTATGATCCCCTAAAGTTCGAATATTTATGGCGCATACCACAAGCCGAAGACGGGTCTCTCGTTCGTAATTGTCAGAATCCGGGCGGAGGCATGCCAAATCTTGAGCGAAATGAATATGTGGAAGGACGTACATCGCATACTTAATAAGAGGGGGGGACTTGGCCGATAGCGCTTTGAGATTGCGTGCGCGATTCATCTTTTTTAATTGCACAGTAGGTATTCGTATCTGAGAATCACGTTAAATCTTGCAGCAGTTAAAATGGCAGCCCAGTGAACCTAGTTTGTAATTTTCTAACGCGTAAGTTATTAATAATATGCGTTTCGTATATAAAATCGTCTTATCGTTACACGTTACCCAAGTTCGTGTTATGCAAGTGTTAAGCTTGCGCTGTACTTTTTGTCACTAGAAATCTGTATTCCACATAGCATCGTAACATCGATTTTTTAACGATATTTCACACATAAAATTAAATAAAATAAAATGAAATTACGTCAGTGATTAAAGCTAAATATTATATTAATACGAATAAAAATATTTATTTTCTATTACGAATATTATTTTATACAATTCGATATAAAATAAAATTACCAATTTAGATTTCTAATTTTTTTCTAGATAATCAATATGTAGCAATAAAAATTCTATTCATAAATTTCTAATAAAAGGTTATATTTGAAAAAAAATTCTTGCCACAATAATGGACGTAGATAAAAAAAGATTATATTGTAAGGCACCATCCTGCTGTCTACTGAATGGATAATTTTATTATTAATTCTCCCACTCGCATGAAGATCTAATCGATATGAACGCGATTCTTTTTGTTGGAATAATAATGTCTGAGAATACATTTACACAGAATGTCTCTCTCAGTTGAAATTCTTGGCCTGATTTGGAATTGATTTTTCTTCGACGAAAATGTCAAACGTTTATAACTGTCAAACTCTCGAATAATTAATGGCTGAAATGAGATTTGTGGCGAACCGATCTTCAGGAAGAAGCATAAATTATATTTTTTTGTTAATTTCCCAAACAGATATTACTTTAAAGGCGTTTCAAAATTCAAAATTTAATTAACAATAACAGAATTTTTTATTCGAATTAGTTATAAATACAAAAAAAAATACGATTAAAATCGAAAAATTCGTTAAATGATTATTCTTCTTGATATCTCTGCTAAGGAAAAATCATATCTAAATTGGGCAAAAAAATTATTGATGTAATTAATATCGCTGATTTTAGGATATTTTGTAAAGGCAGATGTATCTATATAAATCGACGTGAGCGGTAAGCGTTGTAGGCCGCACAGCCAACCGGTCGTTCCGATCTGATTAGCACGCTGATATAACATTCAATTTCCCACAGCAGGTTACTGATAGATTATACGGATACCTTTGGATGATGTGCGTTCCAGATCGCGTTTCCCGAATGCAAACGGCCGGAAGAGTAAACGCGCGATAGAACGGTTCGACGGACGAGTTGTTTTTTGCCGCTGCAAATTTTTATTCGGATAGAACCGCACGGAAGTATGTCATCTCTCTTCACAAAACTAAACTGTAATGAAAATTGTAACGGATGTCCAGAACCGGATTTTAAGTATTGCACGCGTGGAGTCTAAATAAAGAAAACTTATTAAAAGGATGCAAAAGATCTAATCTTTAGAAAAATGCAGAAGAAAGATTTTTTTAAAGCCAGAAAAATAGTGCAATATATACCAATTAGTATTCTCGATTTTAATTAATTAAATAAAATGGTGAAAATTATAGTTCGAATATGTTCAATATATCTTGCATATTTCGATATATTTGGAATGCTAAATAACTTAAAAGTGGAGCAACCGGAGTCTCTCAAGAGAGACTCGGGTTCGACTCTAACTACTCCGAATATGATATAAGGAATATTGAGTAGAAATACATTATTTAACTATAAAAGAAATAAAAGCAGAAAGCAAAAAAGTATCATTCTTAATATTAAAAATAATATTATAGCAAGATAAAATAATAAATCGGGGTCAGAGGGTATTTTGTCCAGAAATAAAAATTTAAACGGTAAAAAGAAGAAAAAGAAGACTGTATCATCACACGATAGTGTTATTTTCTTCAACATTGTTTCTTATATTCTTTTTTATAGTAAAAATCTGGGTGTGTTAAATTTAATAGTACATGTGTGTGACAAAAGTGAATATATACTTGGTACCTAAAACAATCTGACTTTCACCTCGATTTCGTACGTTTTAAACATAATCTTTTACAGAAAGTAAATACTGTCAGTGTTGAAAGGATTACAATTGCGATTCGCAAGTTCTATGAGCATTCGAATGCGGCATACTTTTTTTTCGCACAGAGCGTGCGAACTATCTTGTTTTATCGTCACGTAATCCACGTGACGTAAACCAAAGTGCATACAAAATCGGGACGAGCGCGCGAGTTGATGCGAGAAAAAGGAAACTTTTTCCGCCACACGAGATAAAAATCACTGCTAGCCTCGGTTGGCGCTGCTTCGAAACCGACGACCCATGGATTTCCACGTACGGACGCTTTCTCCCGCGGGACAAAACGCCCGGGAAATTCCCTCATTCGCCGGAGTCCTTTTTTCCAAAAACATCGCGATGTTCTGTAACATCGCATCACTACTAGCGGAGTTTGAAAACTCGACACTCTCTGCATTTCAAATCGTATGCATGGAACGAGATTTTTGCATTAGACTTTGCATGCTAGATGCAGTGTCTGTCAAGTCGACAAAATCTTTTAAAATCTGCGAGAATTAAAAACAAAGTTATTAAATTTTAATGCTCGATTTTTTCGCACCTACCTACGATAGCTCTATTTTTCAGATAAAGATATTCGCCAATTAACAAAAAATTCGTTTTCTTCACTGAAACTTTTGATTATGTATCTAACGGATAGCTATTCTTCATACTATACTAACTTTTGACATAAAATGTACCAAAAGTTTACTGGAAATTATCATATTCTCCGGGAGATATCTCATGGATAAAGTTATCTAGAGGTGAAGAAATTAAGCATAAGTTATCAAAATATTAGAAGAAAATTTGTTTTGCCCTCTGCACACAATTTAAGACGAAAACATATAAACATTGAATTTCAGTATGACATAGTTGGAAAAATTGAAATAATATCCTACTTGCACATTGATTTATCACATGTATATATAACATATTTCAACTCTTTAATATTACATGAAATCTGCGAAATAAAACGAAAGCTGTAGGGTGATCGAAATAGAAAAGTGCACTTTCAATTTCGATTTCTATTTAATCGCCTTCAAAGCGGATCAACAAATCATATTTAAAATTTTCTATATTCGCAGCCGAGACTGGAGAATAAAAGAAAAAAAAAAAAACGAGAGATATATCACGAGTATAGACCGTTCTCTCCTGTCGGAAGTTACGAGCGCGCCGCTATTTTCCCCTCGCAACGCTATTGGAAATTCTTTGTGTGCTTTTGAAAGTAACGCGACGGGTGTTATCAGCCAGGCGACTACAAAGTACTGCAGATTGCTACAGAGGAGCGCAGAGAGAAGCGCATTGAAAAATTCTCTTTCGCCGAAATTTCGATACTTCATCTCCCGATCGAAAACGTCATATCTTGTTATTCTCTTTGAGTACAAGTCGCACGGACGACGTTCCACAGATTGTCAAGAAACGAGAGATTCGAATGCTCAAAGGTTGCATACTAATCAGATTTTCGATCAAATTAATGGAACTGGAAAATGAAACCTCGCCTGAATTTCGATACTCCGTCTTATTGATTAAAAATATCACGTCCTGTTATTCTCTTTAAGGACGTATAGGACACTTCCCAAAACATTAAGAAATTTATGAAAAAATTACAGATTGTTTCATATTGCATTTGAAAGTAGTAGAAAAAAATCTTTCTATTTGACGAAAATATTATTTCAATAAGAAGTAGACTTGTGCTCTAATAAAAATATAATTAATAATGAAATAATGAAATAAGAAATTAGGGAAAAAAAATCAGAATTTTTTATTTAAATACTTTACATATTTAAGATATGAAAGACCTGTAAAGCTTCATTACGATGCAGAGATTAGTTTTGTAAGATAAAAAAATGTATTTATTTATAAAATAATTTAACAGAATAAAACTTTGTATAAATCATTTTGAATACTCAAAGTACTTACACAAAAAAATCAAGATTTTTCTTAATGTTGTAAGAAATAATTTAATTTTTAATAATAAATAGAATAAACTCTTTCTCTCTCTCTCTCTCTCTCTTCTCTCTATAATAATATATAATCTCCTTCACACAATTTCATATGTATATAGTTTATTTGAAATGTTAATATTAAACACATTTCCAAATTTTATTTTACAGAGACTGTATGTCCGACACATCCTTAAACAATCATATGAACAGAGATATAGAATGTCAAGAAAAGAAAAATGCGAACTGACAAAGATTGACATTTTCGATCAAATTAATGGAATAAAACCGATAAAATTGGACTGCGATAATGTGAAATCTTCCACCTCGTCTAAATGATCGCGGAACGTATTACGACACGTTCAGATACGTTGCAACGTATTTAATTTGGTTACAGCGTATCAATGTTCGTAAGTTCGAGCGTGCCTGTGTTTTACACGGTCGAAAGTACCTCGGAACGTCGGTGGAACGGGCACGCGTGAACAAAAAAAAAAAAGAAACTGCTTTCACGTCCGCGTTGCGCGGACGTTATTTGAGGATATCGCGGAAATAGAAAACGTTATACAACGCGGTAACAAACGGCGACCACGTCGCCGATTCGAGGCGAGGATTCCGCTATGCGACGACGCACGCTATTTGAAAATTCTTAGCGATGCATCCTGTGTGAATGCAGACACGCGAGGTGCACGGGCAGGGCAGGGCACGGCACGGTTCGGGAAAACGTGCGTTTACACGGGTATCGCATTCCTACGCTGCTTTAGAAAGTATATACGCACGGTGACGGGTTACGCAGGGAATTAGTTAACTCGGGCACGGTACCGACTTGCGCAAGTATTTACAACAAAAAAAAAAAAATTTACGAAACCCAGCGAGTGCAGATAAATTGTAGTTTAGACGAATTCGTTTTAATTCATCGATTGATCAATCACATTATGTGCAAATGCACCTTTTACGCAGCAAAGCTTAATTTGCGATTGATTGCGATCGATGAATTAACCCTCCGCGGTACAACCGATTAGAAGGCTCAGACGAATTTTCAATTTTAAATTATTCTGTCTCGAATTCGAACACGTATGAAAAAAAGTAAAAAAAGGTTTCGGGTCGAACAATTGTGAAATCGCACTCTGGAACGTTGGAAGAGAGTGTACCAGAGCTTTTACAGATTTTTAGAGCCTAAAAACCCTTTTCAAACACAATCAGACACAATCAGTGACTCGGTTGGACTAGGGAAGCAACGGAAAAACGTTGGAGGGTTTAAAAACTCGCCTAATACAAAAGAAAAATTTTATATTTTATTCTTTTTTTTTTTAGAGACGAAAAGTACATGAACGTATTTCTGTACTCTGAAATTTTCATGAGTTATTATATATAAAACACAGTTGACTACGTACGTTAAAGAAAATAAACAGCATAGCAAAAACATTGCAAAATATTGCTACAATATTGCAACAATAATGTCCGCTTCAGAAATATTAATATGTAATGTTGCAGCAACATTAATACAATATTATATATGTTGCTGCAATGTTATTGCAACATTACGTATCAATATTTCTGAAGCGGACCTTTTACCACTATTGCAATGTTACTGAAACATTACAGCAATATTTTGCAATGTTTTCGCAAAACTGTGCTGTATGAAATAATTCATACATCGTATGGAAGAGTCAGGAAATTATGTGACGGAGGAATTCGCTTCGAGCGGCTATAAACAACCGAACTTCTCTTCAGAAGGCAATGCATATTATATACGTGTTTTACGTGCAGAGTTTTACCGCAAAAATGCAGGAAATAATGTTTGATTACGATGTACCGGTAACGGAGTAACGGCTGTAAAAAGTTTCGGTACCGTCACTTTCTATTTAAGCGTTGTTGA
This sequence comes from Solenopsis fugax, assembly GCA_003595255.1. Taxonomy (NCBI): domain Eukaryota; kingdom Metazoa; phylum Arthropoda; class Insecta; order Hymenoptera; family Formicidae; genus Solenopsis; species Solenopsis fugax. The sequence goes on from QKQZ01039591.1 coordinate 17,565, forward strand.
AGGAAGTTGGGAGCACGAGGACGGAAATCGCTTCAATCCCGCGTTTCAATGCGCGTTCAATCCCGCCAGTTTAATAAATATATCAAAAGACGTAGAAGTTTCGCTTGTTTGCTTAAACAACAAATAACTCTCGTGTTCTGCATTCCGGCTGCTGTTCCCTGAAAATATAAACGCTTGTAACGCGAACTTTTAGCAGCGCGCTGAATATCGAGGCTTCGCTCTGGGAGCGCGATTTAACGTGTTGCACCGTTTAAAAAAGAAAAAAAAATGGAAAAAAGACTGAAGTTTCTCTGGTATTTCCATAGTATTATCTTCTTCTCTGTGGAATATGGATCCATTTAAGCCTCATTCTAATCGCGGCCTGGAAAGTATTCTCTGGGAGGGAAAAGAATTTCTCCGCGCTCATAAATAAATCAGCGAGCGTCTCGCGCGATGAGAAAGAAGGATTTTTCGCGTGTTGGGAATAAATCTCTGCTAGAAAGTCACCCGGCGCTTTGTAATTTTTTACTGAAAAATCGACTCGTTTGTCACGGTCCCCATGTAAAACGTGTCCAACAATCGATTAGCTCGGCGCAACAATATATATTTTTGTAACGGGAAAAAATACAACTGCAGCCTGATAGAGCCGTCGGTAAACAATCAATCAATTTATCTTGTTACTTCTCACAAATCGTCCCGATAGCGTTCCGATTAATCCTGCAAAACGGTTATCTCAATAGTTTAATCCTGTATGTAAATTTTTCACGTATAACGGAAAGCACACGATTATCCTTCGCTTTTCTGTCAATTTAAAATAAACAAGTGACAGTGTACGGGACAGAAATGCAGAAAGAATTACATCAATAAAAAGTGAACTCGATGAATTAAAGGCCGCGGTCCGATTCACGTTCAAAGTGCTATTTGCATCATTCTATTTTTATTGTTCATTAGGCATAAACAAGAACAGAATGAAGCCAATAGTGGTTTAAGCACGAATCGTTAAAAAATTCGCATGCACGTTCGACGATAAAATTGATGCGTGCGCGACAGCACGTTCGAAAATTGAGAAACTACTCAGAATCATACGCGAAGTGTCACCGCGCGAGAGAGCCGGAACTCACCTCGCAGTCGTATCCGTTCCCGAGGACGACGCCGGCGAGACCGGAACAACTCCCGTGCAAAACGTCCTCGCGGTGTTAAAACCCTCTCGCGTTTGCAGGTTTGCACCCCGCGCGAAAAGCCGTGCGCGGTGGCACCTGGTACGACGACGCGTCGCGACTGCGTTTGCGTTTCGTTTATTTACGAACGACGGGGCACACGGCGACGCCGCTCTCTCGTGACGATCCTCCGCGACGCGCGCCTATCTCTTTCTCACGTTCCTTCCGTTCAGTCCGCGCGGAACGACACCCGTATACTGGTTCCCGGCTGGCTCGCCGCGCGCTCGGCGGCCTCGTATGATGACCCCCTTCTAGAATTCTACTGACGGCGTACGACACGACACGATCACTGCAGCCGCCGGCGGCGGCGGCGGCGGGATCGATATCGATCACGCTCACGAAATGAAGATTTTTGGCGCGGATGGGAGAGAACAATGATATTCGCGCTCGAACCCGAGGGCTGTTTGCGTCCTTGGCTTCACGATTAACTACCGCTTTCATTACGATCGCGGATATCTTTTTAAGGATGTGTATAGGATATTTCTCAAGACATTAAGAAAATTATGAAAAAATTACAGATTGTTTTATATTGCATTTGAAAATAGTAGAAAAAAATTTGGCGGTGATTTTCTATCTGCATAAAAAGTTATTTTAATAAGAAGTAGACATGTGTTCTAATCAAAATATAATTAATATTGAAATAAGAAATAATGAAAAAAAATCGGAATTTTTTTATTTAAGTACTTTAAATATTCAAGATGATTTATGTAAATTTAAGTAATGTTAATAAGGCCAATAAAATGAGCACAAATTTGGCTGTCAATATACGTAAAATCTTTTTAATTATGTTAAATATTGAGATTTTACGTATATTGACAATCAAAGTTTTGCTCATTTTATTGGCTTTATTAACATTACTTAAATTGTTTTAAATTCATACAAGCTGATTTCATATTTAAATTGTTTTGATTTATGTAAAGTTTCATTGCGATGCAGAGATCAATTTTGTAAAATAAACAAAATTTATTTATTTATTTATTTACAAAATAACTAAACAGACACTCACAATAAAACTTCTTACAAATCATCTTGAATACTTAAAGTACTTATACAAAAAAATTAAGATTTTTTTATAATGTAAAAAATAATTTAATTTTTTAATAATGATAAAGTAAATGAACAATAAAAATATGTTATTAAATAAAAATATAATATTATTACAATTGTTTTATATATATCATAATCTTATCTCAATTATTTAATGCTTATATTATAATATTCATAATATAAATTTTTATTACAAAAGCTGTGACTTAGAAAATGGCTGTGATTGACGGCTTTTGCAATTAGATCAAATTATTTGATTTTTCCAATATCGTACATAAATTGTACCAGATATTAAAAATGTACCAAATTTTTTTGGTTTAATTGTACCAAGTCTGACAATACTAATTACAGAGAATTTTTTGGAAAAATAAAAATTTTAAAGATCTTTATATTTTTCTGCTCTAAAAATTCCTCTGAATTTTTTATCCTTCTAAAATATCCCTCGTGATAATAACGAAATCTAAATTTGGGAAAAAATCCACGAATCTGGCAACTCTGATTATATCTACTTTCTTGTTTCACATTTTATTTAAAAAAACTTTATTCGAAATTTCATCTATTATTGGGAATAAATTTATTTTAGTGATAACGACGCGAGCTAATTTCACGTAACAAAATGCTTATTAGTCAGTTAGATTGCCGTTGCACAAACCTCGAAATGCACGGTGTCCTGACCGCGACGCGGCCACGTCAATAATAAACGAGACGAATTAATCGATGCGAACGAATTATCCAGGAGGGCCGTACATTTCGATGACATTTCACTTATACATCGAGAAAGGTGCTCCAACATCCGAGAAATTTATTACACTGCAGCTGCAAAAGAAATAAAGAAAAAGAAATGAGAAGACGTCTGGACAATGTCCTTCTAGCTGGATTTTTAATTCGATTTCAATAGAAATATTGCAGTAATATAAAACTCGATCAAGATTCTGGCTTCATAAAAAGAAAATTTTATGAACTGAAAAGTAAATTTCGCTCTTCGATATAATTTTAGAGACTTAATTCGTGCTTTAAATAATAAAATTAGGCACATCTTCACGTCACAAAAGAATACACACTTTCACAATTTAATAACAATTGAAAAAAATTCCTTTAATATTCTTTTAATCATCATTAAATTATTATGATTTAGGGAAAGGTATTTCTCTCTTGATTTCAAATTAATTCAATATTACACACATAATAATTAATATGTTAATTACAAAGTTATCGATCGCTCATCGACGTTATATTCTATGCAAACATCTTTCTTGTTGTCATGAGATTATTAGATGCGTACACGGTGAAAATTCCGCTTCAGCATTTCAGGAACTTAACTTTTTAAAAGTTAACTCGCCCCTTAAATAATAAACTCAGCTCCAGACTAGAGAAGATACTTTTATAATTTAATAATATTTAAAAATTATTTTAATTACCATATTATATTGTTTCAATCGTTATTAAAATGTTGTGATTTTAAGGAAAAGGTATGCCTTGATTTCAAATTCAATATCGCACATTTATAGAGAGCGAACTATTTGAATATGAATCGAATCGAATGCGATGAGATTTGATTAGATTCGAACTTGAATCTTTATGATTCATATCAAAATTATTCAAAAATTTCTTGAATCCAAGAGGTTTTAATATAAATCAGATATATTGATATTTATTCTGATAAAATCGTAGTTAAATGACTTTATATCACATAATAAATTATTTTTTCTATAAAAGAAATCTTTTGTTATTATTATTATCACTATATATTAATATTTAATCAACCAATAATTATGTTGTTAATTAAAAGTTACGTTTCAACGATTTAATTCTATTCTTGGCGTTAAATAATCCTGATTTGCACATCTTTAGCACACATGATTAATCAATGTGTTAATTAAAGATACTGATTGCTTATCGACATTAGGGGAGAAAGCTGGGGTTAAAAGTATCATTGGTAATTAGTTGTAACGTTCATATAAAAAAGTGTTATAAACAAGAAATAAAAGCGTAGAGTAATAGAAGTTTGTTATGAATTTCTATCCCTTTTTTTATATTTCATTATGAATTTCTATCCCTTTTTTTATATTTACTTTTATCTTGCTTATAACATTTTTTTATATACTCGTAAATGTTACAACTTACCTTTGTTACGTTCAACTCCAGTCTATATGTTCTACGAGAAAGATGCAAATATCTTCTTTATTGCCACAAGATTGCCAGATCGACGCGTCGCGTCAACTTTTCGCTCTCTTCTCTCTCTTTTTGATTCGCCAAATAAATTATCGGTGTGCTTAATTCAAGCGCGAATGCATTGAAAATTAACGCGATCTCGACTCCGATAGGTGAGGAATTTGTGTGTGACCCGCTTGTTCACGTTTACGGTACTCGCGGTACTTTTGGCAGAATCGCGCCGCGTTGCGCGACGACGCGGAAACTCGCGCGCTTTCGCGCTTCTTTCTCTCCGTGCTTTCGCACGCGTTGAAATGTCATGGATTAAACGCGATTTTTATACGTGTTCGACGCTCCCGGCACTCGATCGCGATTTCTATATACCGACAATTGAGCACGATTGAACCGTCCGCAAGATTAATTGCAAAAACATTGATTGCGTGGATATATAATAAATGTTCATTTACGTCATTTAATTAAGGTCGAATGCAAGTTCGAATTTTTAAAAATTCCTTTGCTACTGAATTATGTATAATATTCGACATGGCAATTATAAAAGTACACACGGAACGTACAATTTTACTACAGCATTTAAAAATTTTATAATTAGATCAGAAAATAATTTTATGTTGGGCCATCAAAAATAATTAGGTCGCATGATTATGTTGCTGCAAACAGTTTTGATATTCTAGCAATCAAGTTAAATATCCAATACAATATTTTAAATGGTTCAACATAATTATCTTCAAATCTATATTTCAGTGAAATTGTTCCGTGCATAAAAAGAACCGTTTTACTGAAATATTAAAGATACAGATTTGAGAATAATTTTCTTAGATCGTCAAAATAATTATGGGGGAGCTTAAGCATGATGAGCAAAAAAAGGCTATAAAAAGTTTTGACATTCTAGCAATCAATTTGAGTGTCCAACGTAATTATTTAGATCCTAATTAAATTATTTTTAGATTTGTATCAAGCTAAACTTTTAGATACTTCAGCAAAACCGCCCTTTCTGCGTGTAAAGACAATTAAGATAGTAAAAGATACTTATTAATTAAGGACCTTCATAAAAATTATTAATAACATATATTTTTGTTTTTAATTATAATTAATAAATATATAAGATCGTGTGACGTGTGTAACACACTTAAAATCGAGAAAAGACCAACAACGGTCATAACGGATCTTAGTATTCAAATAATTCATATGTAATTTTATATACATTTTCTAGTTCTTCGAATTGCGCGCCGTTACTTGAAACGCAGCTCTTTAAATTGATATAGAGAATTAGTAATATCACAATATTAAATTGATAATCAATTTAGTAATACTGATACTAACAAACATCTATATTCTATAAGATGTTCCTAATCTCGAAAAACTAAAAAATTTATTATAAAAAGTATATTTCTATTTGTACACGAAAGAAAAAAGTAAAAAATATACATGTCATACGGATGAAACGCGTGTTCAAAAAAGAAAACATTTATTTTTAAAAGATATATAAAATTGATATATATATAAAATTGAAAGCATCCAATATAACAGCATCTAATATAATAATGTGACCCAGTAACTTTACTCCAGCACTTATCTATATGTATGAATAAATAGACGGATAATTTTAGGATAAATTCGTTAAAAACGATCTTTATAAATTGAGGACAGATTTTTTAATCAATTTATAACTCCGAATCCGTGTCGGTCCACGACATTTCCATTGAAGGTGAATCTAGGTCGATCGAAAAAAGCCGTTGTTATAAAAATGAATATTGGCGATTTTTGAACGGAAGTTGAATGTACGGCATTGTATTCGCGTTTCGTTTTGTTGCGTGCGGGAGAGTATCCAGTCAAAGGTATAAAGAGAATACGTCATGTAGACGGTGAGGGGAAAGAATTCTTCAACGGTGTCGGAGCGTTGGTCCCAGGACGTTGAATTCATATAGGCGGTGGAAACGCGAGGAATGCTAGAGAACGAGCGTTTTACAGCCGGGAAAGAGGAACGCAATGGAGAAGGTAGGGGAATCGTTCGCAACGAGAATTGTGCACTTCCTAGGTGCTCAGGCCCCAGCCGGAGCACGAGCGCGCGCGTGGCACCGAATGCTCGTCGTCGAGAGAGGTGAGGCCCAGTGACCGACATTCCCCTCACTCCTGATCCTTCCACTGATCCTCCGCCCGGATCTCGCGGCGACCCGAGCATCGCGAGCAACCGGAACCCGCGCGGGCTCGTCGCCCTGAATTTCCGCTTAATATAAGCCGTTCGAGTATGTCACGCGTAAAATGTATCCGATTATAGCGACTTACAAAACTGATAGAACCGTATACTTGTCACCAATTTTTTCTTCTCGTGAAAATTTAGGAACTAAGATCTGTAGCAAGATCATGGGTACGTGTTTCTATGTTATATTGAAAGGCTTTCATTTTATTGTATTATATTCATATCCAAGTTGAATTGAGATTGGAAGAAAATGGAATAAAAAATAAAGAATAAAAAAATACTGGATGACGATTACTATTCATTTTGAACTTTTTTTATACATGTTCCAATATATATGTTCCAATATTTAAATAGTATTTTTGAGTAAGATGTAAAAGCGCAAGTCTTAATGGAATAAATGAATAAACAGTAAATAAGGATTAATTCTCTGAATGACGATTATTAATTACTATCAATTTTATACTTTTTTATACGTGTTTCATATTTAAACAGAATTTTATTCCGAATAAGACGTAAGCGAATTTGAAGTAAAATTTATCGATAAACCGATCAAACGCAATGGCAATGTATATTGCATGTAAAAACAAATTTACCATTCGATCCGATAAGGTTCCTATTTTCTCAATGCAGTCATATTCCATTAAGACATCGAAATGAGAAAACATTTGATTTTTTTCTTCTACTATGCCGAAATAAATTAGTTTCTTTGTATGTACGCATTCAATAAAATATATCAAAAACTTTTTTATTATTTTTGTTATTATTAATGTTTCTTTTTATTATCCTGTGTTTGACGTTTTGAGACGTTCTATAGCGTCATAAATGAGTTACATGTTGATTTTTCTTTCAATGTCTCAGTACGGTTAAAAATTTATATCCTGATTTCTAAATATTAATCATAAATTGCACATCGAATTCAATTTCTTAAATTGAATACGACATATTAAAACTTATAGTTGGATAGTAACTAGTTAAAAAGTTAAATAATAAAGTTGATAAGTTAATAACTTTTAATTTAACTTAATTAATTTTAAATAATTTAAGTTTTAACTTTAACTAGTTATTTTTGAGACAAACTTTACAGTATTAACTTTTTAAATTAAAAATTTATCTATGTAAAAGAAAAAAATTATAAAAAAATACATTCCCACATGATAAACAATATTTCTTTGTTATTTCATATAAACTTAATTTACAAATACAATATTAAATTTATTTTATAATTATAATTGTTTTGAGTAATCTAATTTTAAGAAATTATGATATTGTAATATAATATAAATAATGCATTCAAAATTAACTTTTAATCTAACTTAAAATAATTTAATATAACTTAACGTAACTTTTAATGTTAGTTACTTTTTTGTTTATGTAACTTAACGTAATTAAATTAATGTTATAAATAAGGTTGGCTAAGTTGATATACTTTTTTAACTAAATTAAGTTCAAGTTAATGGGGTTATAAAATTAATTTAGTTACGTTAAAAATTACATGAACAAAAAACTAATTAAATGTTACGTTAAGATTAAATTAACTCAAATTAAATTAAAAATTAATTTTGGAAAACATTATTCATATTAAATTAAATATTTGTAAGTATTTAAAGTTAAATTACTTTAAACAATTGTAATATAAAGCATCAAATAAATTTAATATTTTATTTGTAATTACATTTGTACAAAGTACAATAACAAAGAAATATTGTTTTTTATGTGAGAATATATTGTTCCTTTTTTATTTTTTACACAAATAAAATTTAACTTAGAAGAACAATTAATAAATTAAAGTTTGTGTTTGAAATATAGTTAAAAATTAAATTAAATTAATTAAATTACATTTCAAAACATTCTCTCCAAGAAAAAATTTACTCGACATAATATAGTATACAAATAATCCTAATGACCAGAAAGTGTAAAATATTAACAAATTAAAATAACGAATACGGCATTATACCGGTCGAAAACGGTTCTTAATGTTCAATAATTTTTTCTAGGTGAATTTATAAACATTTATAAAATTCCCCCAAACTGCGCGCCGCAATTTTGCCGGACTTAAAACACAGCTTTAAAGAAGAACCCTAAATATAATATCATCCAATTAAATTGCTAATCACAATTTAATTATTGTTTTAATGCTTGCACGCAACTCTCCTATCCTCTACTGTGTTTTAAGTTCGGCAAAATTGCGGCGCGCAGTCTGGAAGGATCTTGTAAATATTTATAAATTCACCTAGAAAAAATTATTGAACATTAAGAACTGCTTTCGACCGGTATTCATTATTTTAATGTGTTAATATAATACACGTTACGTATACCATATATTTCGGGTAAAATTTTCCTTGGAAAGGACGTTTTAAAACCTAACCTAAGTTAAGTTAAAGATTATTAATTTTTTAACTTTATCTTTTAACTTTTTAGTTACTACTCAACCGCTAGTTATGAATCATTAATTTTAACTTAATTTACTTAAAAAGATTAATTAGTTTACTCAACCATGTTAAAACCAGGGAGAATTCTCTGCTGCACATTTCAAAACGCAACCGGAGAATTACGAATTGCTTGCGCGAAAGAGCGCTTGCGCGTGCATACCATGCGCAGTCGATTATCGTTAGCAAGTCGCGCATATGCTTCCACGTAAGTGACAGAATACTACGTTAACATAACCTGCACGAAACCCGCGAGCGGTCTTTGTATACGTTAATCAGTTTTTTCGCATAGTTAAAGTTTCGCTCGTGACAGTTTACCTCTTCAAAATGGTGTCCGTTTTAAATACCGTCGACACCGGTCACGAAGACATGATCCACGACGCGGAAATGGATTACTATGGTTTGAGGTTAGCTACTTGCTCGAGTGACAACTCGGTGAAGATATTCGATCTGAAGAACGGCACTCAAAGCCTAGTTGCTGTTCTCAAGGGACACATGGGCCCCGTGTGGCAGGTTGCGTGGGCCCATCCGAAATTTGGCGATCTCTTGGCATCTTGCAGCTATGATAGGTACACAGTTATACACCATTATTTATTACATACGTTTATGCCTATTTCTATCAATGTAGATTAATTTTAATCTCGATTTAATTTACTTTTTATATTTTTCTAATTCTCAGAAGTAGAAAAAGATAATAATTAAGATAAATCGAGTTAAGGAAATTAGAAAAAATAAAGGGTAAATTTAGTTATTCTACTTTGGTAGAAACGGGCATTAGAGAAACGTACTTAATAATTTTAGGCACATCTAATAATTTAACAATAAATATTTGATAACATCTGACATACGCAATTACACGTTTGTGCGTCTTTGCAGGAAAGTAATTATCTGGAAGGAATTGGGAGAGTGGACTAAGATATATGAGCACACTGGTCATGATTCTTCTGTCAATTCGGTTGCATGGGCGCCGCACGAGTTTGGTCTGATCCTGGCCTGTGGCAGTTCGGACGGATCGGTCTCTATTCTTGCAAACACCGGTGATACCTGGCTCATGCAAAAAATAACGAACGCTCACACAATTGGATGCAATGCAGTCAGTTGGTGTCCAGCTGTTGATTCAGGCGCCGATTCCAACGTGACTCAACAGAGGAGCGATCCTGTTAAGCGATTAGCCACTGGAGGTTGCGACAACCTAGTAAAGATATGGAAAGAGGATGGTGACAGATGGATAGAAGAAAATAAACTTGAAGCGCATAGCGATTGGGTATAGTTTAATTATAATGGAAATTTAATCCTAGAATGTTACTCATATTTTTCTTGCATTTTTCTTCTGGATGAAAATTCATTCATATAAAATTTTTTTTTACATTTTTAACATTTAATGCACATCTTAGGACATTTAGATCCTGTATATTTCTTTGAAATATTTTTTCGACTATAATTAGTTACAACATTTATACAATTCTCTTTTCAATTAAGTAATTTAATACTTTTAAAGTACATGTATAAATACATGTACATATTTTTAGACGTTAAAGTATATGTAAAAGTCACTTAATAATTTTTATGTATTTATAAAAGTGACGAAAATTAATGACAGGCGTGAGTGATTCATGGTACGTCACAAAGGTTCAGAAAACAAAGTGTGCGTTAAACGTTAAGAATTTTTTTAACACTTTTTTGCTTTATAAATTTGTAAGATATTAGAATAACTGAATTAATATTAATGTAAACAAAATTTCATTAAATGTTATTTAAAGTTATCAACATTTTAACAAGATCTGTTTACTAAACTTGAATTAGCATTGGATAAAAATTCACTCTTAGTAGTACTGCAGGATTAAATATCATGAGACTTATATATTTACGTATCTTTTTTTCATACTTGTAGGTTCGCGACGTAGCTTGGGCACCAGCGGTTGGCCCTTCTCGAGCCGCCTTGGCATCCTGCTCACAAGATCGCCGAGTCGTCGTATGGACTTCCAACGATTACACTAGCTGGACACCAAACGTTCTTAATGTCTTCGACGACGTTATCTGGAACGTCAGCTGGTCATTGACAGGTGGTATCTTGGCGGTCAGCGGTGGAGATAACAAAGTTTCGCTCTGGCGCGAGAATTCCGAGGGGCAGTGGGCATGCATCTCGGAATTGAACAAAGATCAGGGAAATCTTAACAATCCAGATCAACGCGCATTGTAATATCGTTAAAATAATGTATAAAATAATATATGAATAAGCGTTGTGAACTAATGCGATTTGTTTAATATCGAATATTTTTTAGAAAATTCCAGAATTAGTACGAATTATTTACTGTTAATATTTGATTATCCGTAAGCATTTATTTGAAATATAACAATGGCGTTTACCTGATTTACGATTTTATTGCGATAACAATCGAAAAAAATTGCAAATATACATCCTTGGAGATGGTAGAATATTTTTTTACAAATAGAATGTATTTGCGACGATACCTGGTTGTTTTCTTTTTATAAAAAAATACATCGATTTTTTTCGATAGTATTGAGAGTTAAATTACTCATTCGCAGTCAGTCTTGGGTGTATAAGGATGCGGCGAACACTATGTCGCGCTTGATCGCGGTCGAGGCTTCCTCCATTTTCTCCTTCAAAACCGGATCACCTATAGTCACAGCCGCATTTTTGACATCTCGTAACGTCTCACCGAGTTGCTGTATGCAACGGACTATAATTCCCTCCTGGACATCAGTCATCTTCATGATTTCTGCGAACGACTTTGCCTGCGCCCATTCATAGACAATCTCCACCAAGCCGAAATTCAACGGTAGTAATGTCGATAGTTGATAGTATTGCTCGAGATATTCCAATTCCGCGTGCACTTCGCTCATTATGTTGCAAGCCTGAAGAAAATGATTATTTTATTATTGAACTGTATAATGTTTTAAATACTTCATTAATCTGTTCAGAGATGAATCGATGGCACGTACGTTAGTAAGAGTTGGTGTGAGTTTAGGTTCGTATTCCGTGCGTTGCTGGAAGATCAATGCCGATAGTAACGCTGCTATTTCCGCCGGTTGCAAAACAGTTAACACATTTTTGAGAATCAATTCTGTTATCAGTAGTTCATTACTACCCATTTGTAGCGCGACTCTTCCTTTTAGAGCGACTAACGATAAACAAAATATATTGTTAATTGTATTTTAATAAACAAATAAATCTACAGCTGTTGTATACTTCGATTAATACAAACCTCTTTCATCATTATCTATGTATTTGAAATGTTTGAGAAGCGCTACCATATTCAGGTACTCCGGGTACAACGCCATTCCCTCGTCGCTGAGTTTCAGTTGGAGCTGTCGCTTTTTATCCTCGAGCTGATTTCGTTCAAACACAGGTCTAAATTGTTCTTCAAAGTTTGGTATTTTTGTGCATTTCATATTGTGCAGACTAGCTTTTAATTTGTCTCTATGTTGTATCCTTAATTGAAAATCATTTTTCGACGAGGGCTCGATGTACGGTTGCAAAATGCGAGCGTCGGTAGAAGCGTTAAACGATAGAGAGGTCAATTCTTGAATCGCCATCTGACACGTTTGTCCCGGTGAGTCGTTTCTGAAAAGAAAAAATGGTCGATAAGATACTTTGAAAATTTTTCCTGCTTTGCCATATTATTTCACTTACTTGAATCGTGAGATTTGTCTCTTTTCCCAATCGTTCAACACCAAAGAGCAGTCAATTTTTATCTGACAATTAGTTATCTTCAGTATATGCCACGGAAGCAGAGTTACAACTTCGTGCGACGGATTCATGCTTGGGACGAATATCTCTGTTTTCGTTAAGCCGATAATCTCGCACCATTTCTCGAATATCTGAGGACTTTTGAATTCGGCGGATTCGGAAGTGGACGCATTCGTATCTTTGAGTATCAAGACTTTGTACTGAGTGGAGCTCTTGTGATATATAACTTGCAGTAATAAGGCTAGTTTTCTATAATGATTCGCGTATGATATTAACAGAACTCTGCCCTCGATCAAACTTTTCACCGCCTTCTTCGAGTTCAGTAAATAGGGATTCAGGAATTTAACATCTTCCAAATAATCCGCCGCCTCGTGATAAAACGTGGAGAGCTTCTTTTGCATTTCGGTCAGAGACGGCAGATTCGATAATTCGCGCTCGATTTTCTGTAACTCATTGTTATACGTCGCTTCCTGCGAGGCCAAGGGCGATTCTTTGAAAGATTTGCGCATCATTGCCTCGACGGTGACGGATTCGTTTACTCTTCTTAAATTTAGAAGCATAGAATATGTGACTTTGAACTTCGATTCCAACGTCTGCGGCTCGCCACACATCATGGGTTTCAAGTCGTTAAAGTGCGGCACATCGTTTCTGCACATCACTATGACAGTTCCCGTAGTGTCGTGACCCCGCCGTCCGGCACGACCGGCCATCTGTATGTATTCAGTCGGATACAGGGTACGAAAGCTGTTCCCGTCGTACTTTCGTACAGAATCAAACACCACCGTGCGCGCCGGCATGTTAACTCCCATGGCGAAAGTTTCCGTCGCGAATAGTAACTATAAAAATGCAATTCTATTACATTTTTTTCCTTAATTTTTGCGTATTTAAAAAAAAAACAAAAGGTTTCTCAGACTTTTAAAAAAAATGTGTTTTAGCTTTTTAATGCTTCTTTGTAAAATTACCTTCACAACTCCACTTTGAAATAACATTTCTACGATCTCTCTCAAAATTGGTAGTATCCCACTGTGATGTATACCCACGCCTTTTTGCAGAAGCTCTTGCATCATTAGCACTTGCGGTAATTCTCTGTCGCTGCCCTTCAGATGTTTTATATTAGATTGGAAAAATACATGTACATGATGCTTCTCCCTCGCGGTTGTTAAATCAAGATTTCTTAACGTTGCGGCATTCATATCACAGCGTTTCCTTGATAGAGTAAATACGACAACAGGTAACATGTCCTATAAAATGATATAACATTATACACAAGGTGTTCAATAACAGATGGGAGAAAATTTGAGGATTTATACATGTTTAAATATTCACGTGTTTTAGTCACTTTTTACATAAATATTGAAACTTTTACAATTATAAAGCGTACAATACAACTTAATTGTAATTTTGTTATTCCTGATTTTCGTCTTATTTTATCAGTTTGAATTATTTCTTAAATTTTTATTACCTGTTACTAAATACCCTGTATATATAAAAGTTATTCTATAATTTCTTTGTAGAAAAGTATAGTATTTACAACGTACATTATTCTGAAGATGGCTTATAAACGCTCTCCATAATACATCTTCTTGTTTCGGCGTCATCTGAATTTTTCTCTTAAAATCCTTCGAGACTTTGTCTTTCTTTTTATCGGACGCATGTGTCGCTTTGTACCACCTAAATTATCAAACCACTACGTCATTATGCCTCTTTTTCTCTGATTCAAAAGTGTATAAAGAAGAAAAGTGATTTACCCATCCAATAAAAACTGGCCGTTGCTATCAAGGACTAAGAATTTATCATCCTTAGTCTTACCGTCAGTGCCGGTGTACAAATAATGCAAAAGAGGTATTGGTCTTTTCAAGGTGCTGATCACGTACATCTTTCGCTTTTTGATGCGACCCACCCAGTCCGCGAATATTATTGGATTCGGTACGGTCGCAGATAACATTACTATATTAATAGTCTGGGGTAAAAGAATGACTATTTCCTCCCATACGTGTCCTCTCTGAAATTACAAGATGATTTTTATAGATTTTGCAGGAATGTACGTGACATTTTTGATAAAATCAGCATTACTCACATCTTCGTTATTTATATAATGCACTTCGTCAAATATGACAAATTCTAGATCTCGTAAGACATCGGATGCGCAATACAACATCGATTGTAAAATTTCCGTTGTCATGATTAGACATGAAGCAGTTTGATTTATTTGCAAATCGCCTGTTAATAATCCAACGCTTTCAAACTTTCTCTTAAAGTCACGATATTTTTGATTTGACAGTGCTTTTATGGGGGATGTATAAATCACTCTGTAATGATACAAAAAATAGTTATCAGCAAATTATCTAGTTTTATAACAATAATGATGCAAAGTTAATTTTTTATTTTATCGCTTTACCTCGTCATATGTTTTTGACTCAATGCAATAGCGTATTCGGCAACGGTAGTTTTCCCCGCTGATGTATGCGCAGCAACGAAGACATTGCTGTTCTCTTCCAATTTAAGAATAGCCTGCTTCTGAAAAGTGTCCAGTTCATAATTGAATGTGATCGCTGGATCAGATATTTTTTTCTCAAAGTCTGTCACTGGCGCGGATACGTCCAGCTGTTCCGCCCATTCTGTCTTTATAAGTTCCGTTTTTTTCTCGGATATTTTTAAGACCGGTATACTTGTATCTTCGGATGAAACGGAATTGTCTATGAAAGGAATGTCGTTGTCCAAAACTTGCACGCTTTCCTTTTTCGTCTCCTCGACTGAAGACCAAGAACCAAGCAAATTTCCCTCTTCATGTATGACAGCCATTAAATTTACATTATCATTGATCATCGAGTTTTCAATTTCTTCAGGTACTGAAGTTTCCGTTTCATTCGTTATGCAATTGACTGGCGTGCAATTATCACTTTTAAATTCTAATCCCGAGCTAAATCCTTTGGCTAATGTCCTTAAATCCTTCTCGAAATCAATATCGCCCATGATTTCATTTTTAGGTACTTTAGGTTCTTCAAAACCACCAGGCCAAAATGGAATATTACTAGGATTACCTACAAAATATAAATCATTCAGTGCAATATATGCAGTATTTTGCAAACTGTGTTTTGATTAATATTACAATTTTGATTATGAGAAATACGTATTCAGGTAAACTTGGTGTACCTCGAACTCCGTCTGCAAGTGACCCAGGTGCGCGGATCATAGACATAGAATTCCTTGCTGTTTCCCCTGCGCCTTGCAAGTCGACCTCTTGTATCTCACCAATCTTGCCTGTTATTGGATCACGATCAAATTTCAGCGTGGTGCTAACCGGAGCCAAATCAAATTCCAGTAATGAAAAAACATCAGCTTTGCGCGGCCAATAACATTGGGTATTGTCCAGCTGATGTATAGGTAATCGTTCAGGACATTCAATATATTCCCGCAGTTCTGATCTGATATCGGGCCAAATAGGTGGAGGCCCAGCAAATAACTGCAAATCAATACACTTAAACTATAACAATAACTAAGCATATACTTAAATTATAACAAAGAATTATATATTTGATAATTACCTGTGTTGATTCAGTCATTGTTACCTCACAAATCTTTTTTGTTTACAGCATGTTAATATGTGATACAATTAATGTTTTTTGCTGCCTAAAGCAATTATCACACAATTGACATGCTAAAATAATTTAGCGATTTAATTATATATGTATTTTACGTTTTGCGCATGTATATATTTAAATCTCAGTGTACATAATTAAAAGTTGAATATAATTAATTGTAACCGATAGTACAATTAACTTTATCAACTTCTTTTTGGAGTTAACCTTGGAGGGCTTGGAGGTAAAGCAGTATGCCTTTAACCAATTTTTAATATTTTTATAGTTATATAGCAGGTTCTCTTATGAAAAAACTACTGTCAAAATTAACAAAATAGATTACACAGCAATAAAGTCCATAACCTCTATAACGGTAAATCAAAGCAGGATTCAACACAAACAAACTCCCCTCAGTTCCCTCCTAAACTGTTATTAGCGTCACCAGCTGAGAATTCAGAAGTGTTTAGCAGAAGTGACGAACTCATATGATCAAATGCCATATGATAGTCTGCGCATGTGTATGTACACATATGCTATATTCTTATGTATTTTATAATTTTATAAAATGATTTTTTTTATTTGACCCCTTAACTAACATTTGATTGATTATAATTTATGATTTGCGATGGATAAATTTACGAATCTGAATACATATTTTTTATTTCTATACATTTCATGTATATATTTACGGATATAAGCAGAAAAGATCGCCTACGCGCTGATAAGCGTACGTGACACGCAAGAAGATATATTTTATGATTTTATAAAATGATTTTTTTCTTTTGACCTATTAGCAACACAGCTGATTGATAATAATTTACTTGTTAGAAATATATTTACGAATTTCAAACGCAATTATATTTTTACAAATTAGGTAAAAAAAATTTTCCTATTATAGAGAATATTCATTATTAACTTGTACACTTATTTTGAAAAGATAATATTAATAATAAAATAAAAGGTAAACATACACTCTCTTAAAATAGAATATGCAAAATATAATTACATACATAATTACATTTTAGCAAACATTTTCTCAATACATTAGTCATTCAATTATATCATAGTTATATTAATTGGTGATAAAAAAGAAAGTTGGTATAAGCAGAGAGGTCTTCTCTCTGCTAAAATAAAGGGAGCTGGGACTTTTTACAGTGAGCTAAGAATTATGGAGATCTCTACTAGAATTATTTGTTAATTATAAACATTTATCCATAAGGCATTTTTAACAGTCTTCGCCAATAATTTGTTAATTAACAAATTTACTCGCAATTATAAACATTTATTTTTTTCTGTGTGTATGTGTGTGTGTGTAAATGAACATATATACATTCACTTTATTCTGTTCATTCCTAATTTTGTCCTATCCTTGTGTTTATTCTTCTTCCGCAGTCTCTGAATGTGTTTCTTCAATTTACCAGTGTTTTTCAATTCTTCGTATTGTGAAACTAAATCCAAGACTTTCTTTTCAGCTGTAAAAAGAGATAAAATAATATAATATAGATCAGATTTATGTTAATAAGATCAACTTACATTTTTTCTTGAACGCAGGCTTCTCTCCTTGTTTAATAGATTCCAGCAGCTCCTTCTTTTCTTGCTGCTTTTTTTCTTCTTTCTCCTTCCTTCTTTTCTCCTCCCTCAATTGATTTTCAAGTCTCTGAATAAGATATTTTATCTTCTTTATAGCTTTTAGATCTGTAGTTTGTTTTAATTCTTTTTGCAAAGTTTGAAGATCGTTTTCCTTCAACTTGTTAATAAATGCATAAGAATTCTTGAAGGCTTTTTCATTAAATGTACCACATAAACTATCAAATCGTGGGTCTCGGGATACAACTTTTTTTACTTGAGTCAATTCTACATGTGCAGGAACTGGTTTCTTAGCGGACATCTCTCGCGGCCTGTTCTTATTCTCCCGTTTAAAATCTATTTTCTCTATTTTCCTTTTACTCTTCTTTCCAAATATCGTCTCATTGTATACCTTGGTTCCTAATTTCTCCTTTAATTTCTGCAAATCCGCAAAATTCATATGTTTCAATTCCTCTCGTATTTGTTCCTGAAACACAAACAGTTTAGAGCATATTGCCAAACAAAATAGCCTTCTGTATGTTCTAAATAAAAAAGAAACACTTACACGATCTTTATCTTCTGTAAGTAAGGACTCTTCCTCATCACTCATATTGAATCTTAAGATATGACACACGGCGGAGTACAAATTTATCAATCTGTAACAAAATGCATTTATAACAAATAACACATTTTTAGGTTAGGAATTTTTCTTCCTTGCTAGCTTTTTCTCAAGAAAGACAAATACGAAAACAATATATTCATATAATTTATACTTACTTTTGTGTTAGTACTACATCGATGTAAATGTCTTAAAAGTTCAATCACACATAAATTTTATTTGTGCGCCGTGCAAAGTTACTTAACCGAGAGATGACAGGAGGCGCGTTCCATTTATATCATTTACGTTCGCACACTTGTGAGCATTATTTGTCCTTGTTTAATATTTGGTAAACAACAAGGATGAAATGATTCCATGAACATGGCGAGGATTAATGGAACGAACCGAACGCACCCAGAAGCGCAGCTGGTCGCCGATTGGCTTGCGTCGACCTTTTCGATACTTCGATATCTCGGATTCTCGATATACGTGATATTGCGATAATCGAAATTGTCTCTTATTTGCAGAACAAATAGCTAATTTGAAATATTTTAACGAGTACTAGAGTTATCTATAGAAAAAACTTTTTTGATTACGAGAACAAAAAATAAAAGAAATTGTTACGGATTGTCGACGGATCGATCCCGCTGCGCTCGCTGGATCGTTCGCCGTGCTCCTGTGTGTCCGCGCTCACTATTTGCACGCGGCTTGAGCGCTTTCGCGCACGGTTTGAATATGACCGCTTAGCAACAGCGGCGTGTTGACTCCGCTTGATCTCCAAAACACGGAGACGTTTTCCGTTAATTTCCTTCTAGAAGATTCTCACAGCGTAATCACACTATAATCAAAATAGGCTGTGACCCTAAGACGAGNTCACACTATAATCAAAATAGGCTGTGACCCTAAGACGAGAATCTTCTAGAAGGAAGTTCGGGTATAAAAGGGGGACCGCGCAGCGAACGCGCGCCTTTTGTCTTTTGACTATCGCTTGAGAACAGTGTCACGTTATTATACTTATTTTCGCGCCTTTTCCACTTTGTGTTCGGCATGTACTCGCCGCTTAAATAAAAGGACGATTTTGTAAACATTCAGTTTTCTTTAATCAACTATACTCGTTCCTCCGGTAATCCTTCGCTCAGTTCCCTTTCGTTGCCGTGCTTTCACGGGAGTAACTCGTGCGCAAACAGAAATAAAAGAATGTATATCAAATCCGAATAGTTCTAAATAGCATATACGATTCCTTTCGACGAGTTCTGGAGTTCTAGAT
>QKQZ01039593.1:0-13789 GCA_003595255.1 Solenopsis fugax
ACTTATAGCTGCGTTATGACCGGAAAATTAATTCGGCGCGTAGTCGGTTGAATTTGAAAAAAAAAAAGAAAAAAAGGTATATAAAAATCACACAAGTAAAATTTATAAAAAGCTAAGATCCAGCTTGACCGTACAAGGCGTTCTCATTTCAATTTGTATATATTACATTAACGATCGAATATCTCCAATTTTTTATTTTTGTTTTTTATAAAATTGGGCTAACTTCAAATCGGTTAATATAAGAAACTTATTGCTTTTATTGTATTATAATATTATTTTGTAACTTCTTGAATTTCTTTGGTGTTAAGCATAAACTATCTATTTTTATTTTTAAAGGAGCATTTCAAAATCTTTGTTTTGAAGAGAATTGAATCCCTGATCAATAGGTGATACAAAGATATAATTCTTTGGTTGTCACTAAATTAAACTGAACGAATTGCGCGCGACGTAATACACGCCTCGTTTGAAACTAGTAGGTGGATTAGGAATTCGTAATTAACGCCGGTATCGATATCACATTCATTGGACTGGTAATGGGACCGTTTGGTCGTGCTGTTTCTAATTCGACCCAATTTCAGATTGCGTCCAACGTGCTACGGTTATTTCATGCTAATAAAACGTAGCTTTTAAAATTAACAGATTTTTCGTAAAGAAATGAAGAAAATTTGTAATTAGGATGTGAAGGAATAAAATGATGCGCATACAAGAGTTACGTATTTGAATCACATTTTTATATCAACAACATTACGACAATACAATATGTTCCGCAATTTTTGTTCGATGTTATCTTTATCGCTAGAATACATTTAGCAATTCGTTCTTTACTATGGACAAATTTGACATTAATTATTTTTGTTGGTTATTCGTACAGTATGTTTTTTTTATCGTAAACCGAATTCTCAGAAAAACTTAGTTCAATTCATTCTTGAGTTAACAACTTATATGTAGAAATTATAAGAGAAATAATCATATTATTATTCTTATGTTTAATATCTCAATTTTTTCATTGCAATGTTCTTAAAATATTTTTTTAATGAGTTTCCTCATTCATTGGCAGTTTGAGAGCGAGAAAAAGACATTTATATAATAGTTTAAATTGGATAGAAAATTTATTGTTCGGCGAATTTTACGCTATCTTTTGGTGTCAATTTTCTTACGTTGTTAATTTTTATATTAATTGAATGAATAATTATAAAAAACGCACATTTTGTAAATAAGCCTGTTTTAAATATCCATTATTTTTATTGCTTAAACAAATTTGCTTTTCTCAATCAAATAGTTAATACTCGCGACATTATGAAATTTATACTGATGCCTTATCCTTATTATTTAATTAATGTACGCAATCAATCTTTTCATCCGTATATTCGGTAAAGTTGTGTATCATTATTTCAACAAAAGACATAATTTATTCTTTTCGCATATTTATCAGTAAAAGATGCAATTATTTTCACAGACATTGTAACAATCTATGCCAATGTTTGTATATTGAAAATTATGTAAGTGTATATACATGGCAGCAATGTCGATTATTTACATACTAATATAAATAATTTGATAAATAAATAGATGCGTATATAACAATTTGGAGTCGAACGTCACATCTTGTTGTGAGGATCGGATTCCAAAAAAGAGAAAAGGTCGTGAACAGTATATACGTATATATATATGCACTTTGTATTTATATTTTCACGACGCATTTTGTCTCAAACGCGATCGGACTAGGTTCCAAATCTTAAACTAACGTGTCTACATACATTTCCTTCATACATTTGCACAGTCAGTTCTTACTTATTTTTACAATCGTAGTCAAAGGTTTATATTTTGATCGTTTATAAAAATCAATAATTAAGATCTAAATGATCTAATAAGATGCCTGATAAAATACATGGTAGGAAGACAAGGGTATGCTCTTCCCGGGGTCCGAGCATTAAGACCTCACTACGCATCATGTGATGTATCAAGTTGACGTCACATTCGCGCGGAAATTGAACGAACGCTTCGACTCTATAACATGTGGCTGTCCGCTATCGAAAGCGTGATGCATGACATTGTTATTGTCGGGAAATCAAGGGGCGGGTACCAATAACCTGGAGTGAAGTTCATGTAATCATGTATCGTGCAGTAAAAGGTTGCACCAATTCGTACAGAAATACTGTTAAAAAAGAAGGTTTAGTGATTAAATATTTTACATTTACGCATCTCTTATTTCGTTTGATTCTTTTTAACACTGACATAAAGATCATTAAATTTATTAACTATTTATTTATTTTTATTATTTATTTATTTATTTTTACATATTTCTTTGTGTGTTCATCTCATATTTGGATCTAGAGCTCATTTAGATTTCTGTGTAATTCGCTGTGTAATATCCGGGATGCTACTCCAATAAATATTAACTTATAATTTATTAAATTTTATAATAGTTTTTAAATAAGTCCACTGATGAAAGCTCAGTATAGGATAAAACGCGTTTGGTTTTTTTATAATTTTACATATATTAGATCTGGCAAAATTTAGAAGTTTTCAAAGTTGTTTCTTCATAATAAATATGTATTGATTGCCATACCGTTTAATCTGCTTGTTAAAGACCCATATTAATGTCATTAACCCTAAACTTGGCAGATTAATATTGAATTAATATTAAATTGTGCAAAATTTATTAATATTATTAAGTTAATATTGGGCATTTTCCAGCAAGAGACACGGAAAGACACAGTGCAGCACAGTGAACCACTTTATCCTTGTTTATTAATGAACAAGGATAAAATGATTTATTGTGTTACGCTGTATCAATTGTGTCGATTGTTGGAAAATGCCCATTATTAGAATAGTTCAATTTGCCGCTGAATGTGACCTAACTTGGCGTGAGCAAGATACAGCTTCTCATTGGCTAGCCGTCTTACGATGCCCAAGAGCATATCCTTGTCTTTTTACCATGATAAAATATATTTATATTCGATTTTTTATTAAATAAATTAAATTAAATTAGATGAAATAAATTCTTAGAGAAATATATATAAAAAAAAATTAGTGAAGTCAAAATACAAAATTGAAAATTATCAAATTCTAAATCAATTATCCGAATGATTTAAAAGGCCGATGTCATAGCCACTACGATTGCATTTTTAGCTGTCTCATCAATCGATAGCAATCATTGTAAATCGCAATATTTGTACCAAGAGTCTGAGCTTACCACTTCATTCGTGTAACTAGTAGACTTTCTATTTTTCAAAGGCATAATGCCATTGATAAATTAACTTAGTAATAATGACAGAGTATTTTTCATCTTGGATAAAATAAAGTGACAGATAGATATATAAAGAAATACGCCGACGCGAAGGTTCGAGGTTGATTTTTTGTGGACGGAGTGTTTCCGTGGTTTCAGGTCAAAAGTCGACGTTATTGTCTGTATTTTGTATCGCAAATTAAATAATCCGTGTTATTAAATTATGTTTTCAGAACTGTTTTAAATTGTACAAATCAGCATGTCACTGTCTATTATTTATAACACAACTTCTATGAGTACTTAAATAGATAGACGTATAAACTGAGAGCTGAGTTTAAAAACTTACAATTAAGTATTACATGGGCGGAATAATTCAGTCATTGTTTCGTATCTCGCTGATCTTTCTTCAACTGTCTATAATTTTTCTCTCTGATTACTCTACAAGTTAAATAGTAAGTATGCGTGTCTAACTAAAAACTTCGACATTTAATAAATCTGACATATAATTGCATTTTGATTTCATCTTTCTTGAACGTCAGTAAACATCTTACTCTTCTAAACATTCGATATTTATTAAAAATTTAATGCATTGGAAATGGAATTTCCTTCAACCTTATACTTGGCAATGCAAAGGTACATTTTTGTTTGTATTGTTTAAAATTATAATATTTTATATTTATAATTGAAATGTATTTTAAAGTTTTTGTGATCTGTTAAAATTATGTGCACGTTTTTTATTTCATAATCATATTATTTTTAATTTCATATTATATTTAAGAAAAATTATATAAAAGGTGTAGTAAAAATGTTGTATTTTGCATATGTTTCATTATATATATTTTTTTCACCTTTTTTACTTGCATATATATAGTTACTTTTTCAATCTGCCAAGTTTAGGGTTAATGACATTCCATTATTCGTATTCGGAATTATGCACTGGCTTCGTCGATAACGGTGATCATTCTAGTGTTAGCGTTGGGTGGTACATTCGTGAAACGCCATTTCGATTTAACTTCGTCTTCAGTAGTTGTCGATTGCATTCCACTGGTTTGACCACAATTAGATTGATTTGTCTTGGATCGCCCTAGGGACCATCTGCGTCCACGACGATCCATAATAATCGGCATCTCAGCAATCAGGTTGTTCTCAAATTCCGAGAGCATAAGATAGTTTTCGACCTTATTGCACGAAGTTATACAATCACCTATGTAATCGAAGTCCTCCAGTAAATTGTCAGGTAAATCCATGTCAGCGATACCTTCCTCTGAGATGCACGTGAGTTCTGGTTTATCTGTTCCTAAGGCGTCTATCCCTTCACCTAGAACAATAGTCAATAATCGGCATTGAGTAATTTATGCATCTCTAATATCATTATTACAAAATTGATTTTATTATATGCCTCGTACATTTATATAAACGGAAATAAAAATATTGATTTGAAAAATTGAATGTAAAAAAGAGTAAGATGTAACATGAGCATAATTATTTTTCTATTAGACCTGTAAATAATATAAATTAATAATGATAAATATTTAAAAATAGTAAAAGAAGTAAAATCGAAATCCAAAGCGTGACAATTAGAGCTTGAAATTAGAACTTATAAAACTAGGATTTTTCTATGTGCTCTTTCTCTCTATCGTAAAAAGGACATAAGAATAAAAAATATACCTTGTGCTGGAACAATATCGGCTCCCAAAACGAGTGCCGCAGCCGTCGCTCCGGCCGCTCCAGCAGCGGCCACATGAGGTCCTTCATTTTTGGGTTCCTGACTGAACGACATTCTTCGTCGTTGAGGACAATTGTCCGAGGAACATGCGTGTTTTGTACCATTAGCTCTGGTGTGTTTATGTCGCGATAAATTTCTTCTATGTAAATCGATGAAGAAAAGCGTAAAACTGCCAACCAGGACACACGTTGAGCTAAAATAGTAGCCAGCCTTACCGCCACAACCCACATTTATGTATCCTGCAAAATACGCATGCTGTGAAATGCTGTGAACATTTTAAAATGCTCATTTAGGAGTAGAGTTCAATATACACTGTTAAATTTAAAGTATATTAAATTTAATATATTTCTAACTGAAAAGTTTGTGTATGAAATTTAGTGCACTTTTGATAATATTAAGTCTGCATTCCGAAATTCACTGCCAATATTGAAAATCTATAGTTCATGTTACGTATGCTATAGATTTTCAGTACTGGCAGTGAATTTCGGAACACAGCCTAAATGTTTTTAATGTACTGCTTGAAATTTCTTTCCGTTATATTAAATTCTGTCTATTTTTAACAGTGTATGTTTGCAAATACTTTGAAGCTTTATCTTTTGAAAATTTCAAATGAAATATTTTATCAATGATTAATGTGATCAAATAAGACAATATAAATTACTCATTTTTATATAATATTTATGTTTGTTGTTAGAACATAATTACTAAAAAAAAAAATTAAATTTCAAAATATTAAAACGTTTTATTCTATTTTTAAATATTTAAAAATGTTTTAAATGGTGTTTAAAACACTTAGATTAAATATTTCTGAGTGATATTGCTATATTAGTTTTTTGTTTTATTACCTGATATCGGTACTCCGATTGCAATTGGTATCGCCTGGGAACACTGAACAAAACCCCACGTTCTGGCAAAGTTTCGTGCTCTCACTCTTTCGTATGTATACATCTTCAGACTGTAATGATAGCCGCCGCAGAAGATGCCTACAGGAAAATCGATGTTTTTTATTGCTCGTTTTATTGTAACGTGATGTCAAAGTCCTTTGTTGCGGGAGACGGAGAAGAAAAGGCAGATTACTCGCGCTACTAAATCCCTATTATTTCTTTTTTGTTATGGTGATTTGAGGAGTTTCGGCGCTGAATCGATTTTTCATAAACTTTTTTATCTCGGAAAAAGACAAAATATATGGTAAATTCAAAATTATCTTCGTAATTCTATTTATTACATTATACACACACAAATACTATTATACATATATTAAAAACAATATGCTCAATAATTATCAAAATTCATGTAATGATTTTTATCTCTAATATAATATTTTTATTATTAATATATTTTGTATGAAAATTAGAGTTTGTTAGAGTGTAGAGTGTACAGTTCATTATTATTCAACAGAGCAATAATAAATGAGATTTTACCGTAAATCCACGCGAACATAACGTATCCGTGATAACTTCCTTGAACGGCGGTAAGGGCGAGAATGCAGAGTCCGCACACAAAAACGGCTGCTTGTGTAAGATACTGGCGGGCTATTCTGCATTCAACGCTGCGATGAACGACCAGAAGCCCGAAAGCTACACAGCCAAGAGTCCAAGCCAGTCCGAGATAAGTCTGTAGCAGGATGACAGTATCACCGAGACCTTCTTCTTCCGCTTGATGCGCCTGTACAAAAAGAATTTTTTCCGTTCCCAAAATATGCACTATATTTTAATATTTATCAGTTCAATGTTTATTATTTTTTGTAACTCGAAAGGTGGATTTATATTGTCTCATTCGATCATATTAATCATTAATAAAATATTTTATTTGTAATGAAATTTTCAAAAGCTAATTCTTCGAAGTATTTGCAAACGTATATTGTTAAAAATAAGAAGAATTTAATGTAATGTAACGGAAACAAATTTCAAGAGTAGGTACTTAAAACACATTTAATATTGTCAAAAGTGCACTAAATTTCATGCACAAGGTTCTCGAAAAAAATAAATTAATATATATTAACTTATGTTCAATATTATAGCAAATTACGAATTTCTGTTATTTTAAATAACTATTTAATATGATCAATATTGCTTTCAAATTGTAATTATTATGAAGAAATGATAGTTCACTCGTTAAATTTTATTTAGAAGATCTAGCTCATTCACGATTTGAACGGAATTCTGCATTTGTATTAATTTGAAGGCTTTAAAATACTTTTTATGCCAATAGTGTGAGCAAATCTGTTCAAGGTATTTCGTTATGGAATAAAAAAAAAGAGAATATAGATAGAGTGGTGTCACTGTTTTCAAATCCATTTATCATAGTTACCAGATAAAATATCGGCGTATTGATTCCGAACGCCGAAATACCGGTAGATACCAGAAGAATCCTCACTGTTTTACTTTTCAAAGTGCTAAAATCGAAAAACGGTGGTTTATCGGAAGCTTTGTTCTTGTCTTTTATCTTGCGCTTTTGATTCTTCAAGTGTAAGATTGCTCTTCGTTGGGGATGATATAGAGAAGCGCTACGGTAAAAAGTACCGAGAATAAAGGTGAGAAAGACCACCCCCGTTACAGCTTGAAGACCAAGTCGCCATCCAATTTTACTGCAATAAAAAATGCTCATTTAAGCTTTAACTGATTTCTTGATGACGTGACAATTACTATACAATTTCTGGTGATTAATAAGAGGAAAACTTGCGTAGATTCATATTTGTGATACAATGCTAATATAATTATATTCTTGTGTTTTTTATATTAGGTATTTTAGGTAGTATTTTATTGTTTTCAATTTTTGAAAATTACTTAACAATTCTTTTAAATTATATTTCTAATCAGAAGCTAATCAATTATTGTTTTATTTAACATTTATTAATAATTTAGTTTTTCTTGTTAACAATAATTAAGAATTCTTTTACACACAATTCACTATGAAGCTTAATTAGCGCAATGAATTTCGTGTTGTTTTCAATTTCGTTCGTTTGTTCGTATCGTTGAATTTATTGAAATACGTTCTTGACGATATGTATTATAATTTTATGTGTACGTACGTAATTGCTCCTTTTATAAAAGCAGACATGACTGCTATACCCAAGCCGCTCCCCGAGACAATAAAAATTTCAACCAATTCTCTTTTCCTCTTGAAATATTGAGCCACCATCAGTGTGCTGCAGTCTCGTGTCATTCCAACCCCAATCCCTATGGGAGAAAATATACTGACAGCTTAAATCTTTCCTTAGTTTGTTCATAGGATCGGATAACAATATCGTTGCTTTCATCAACTATTCTGTGCTTTCGAAATTGATGCGTGTAGTCGAGTCTCGCAAAGTTCCGCATGAGAGGGAAAGTTAGGGTGAAAATGGATGGAACTAATACTAATATTAGTAACGAATATGGACGTAGACAAAGATAGATGACAGGCAACGAAAATAAACCAAACATTTGATAATGTGGTCCCGCACAAATTGGGACGTACATTTTTTCCTCGTAACTATCAAGATATTGTTACACTGAGAAAAAAATCTTTAAAAACAAATACATTTTCTTAAAACCATATATTACATTACATTATATTATATTACATTACTTTAAGTATATAATTTTGTATTAGATATTACATTTTTTACGTTTAAATAATGATTTTACAAATAAGCTAATAATATTATTAAACTTAATTAAATTGTTTTCTTAGATTTAAAAATCTGATTTTCTCGAATATAAAAATAATCTAATAGTAAATATTTTCTAGAACTGTAAGAAAAAAATATTATTTAATTAAAAATGATTTTTTAATTTTACTTATATAAATACTTCAATTAAAAAATCTTTAATTTACAAGTAAATTAGCTAATTAGGAACCATCGAGTAAATAATTCTTTTGTATAAAGTAAAATTTTTTTGTTTTAAGATTTTTTTTTCAGTATAGCTATCATAGAAAGAGAGAGATAGAGAGAGTTTGTTATGATATTATTATTACTTATAATGTATCGTGTATTAATTATTATCATTTTAATGATCAAAATTAATAACTTATAAAGTAAAAAATTAGATAATACATAAGTTAAATTTATTTTTCTTTAAACCACTTAAAAACGTACCATTTAAGAAACTATGTTTATAATAGAAGATACGTTATAAATAATAAAATATAGTATGTGATAATCAACTCTTTATTTATCAATCTCATAAACTCGAACATAAAAAAATTAATCAATATATATTTAACAAAAGTTTTGTAAAAATCTAGAAGAATATGTTAATAATGGCTTTAAAAAAGTGAATAATTTAAAAAAGAGATTTTATTGAAAACTGCTTCGTTTATAAAAAAAACCTATTATTATAAGAATAACTTTTAAATTTACAATTGTACCATGTCGCTTATAATTATATTATTGCAAATATAATTTTTCGGAATTCTATTATTGTTACGAACTTTACTTACCGACTACGGTGCCGTAACTGAAGAACAATTGATGAAATTGCGTGGCAAAGGAAGTGAAGAGGCAACCGAGGGCAGTAACAAGGCCGCCCAAAACTGCCGTTACTCTCGTACTTTTTCTTCGACAAAACGCTATTGTAACCGGCGACACGAGCAGGGCGACACCCGTCGACATTGCCCCTAGCCATCCTATAAAACAGGAAAATATCGTGTGGGCAAACTTTACTTAATCATGTAACATGTAGATAACGCTTCGAGATAAAATAACTCAAAGAGTATGATTACAGGAATATGGGGTGGCAACTACATATAATTATATTCTGTACGATCTCGCAATACTGCCTAATAATACAATATTCTAGATTCTTATCCTTAAGGGGATATGGATGCCGTATATGTATTTATCCATATACAATGTGAATTAATTTCGCGGAAAAATGTACGATGTAGGAAACCTCCTCACGGAGTTGTTATTAACTTTTTACGGAAACCAGCCAGCGGCGCGTCGTTGATCGACGGTCCCGAAGGAGATATAACTCTCGCGTATCATTCGCAATCTACCCCATAATAAAAAAGTCAAATCACGCGTGGCTATTCCCCAAGAAAAGGTTTTGATCTTTGTATCGTAGATAACAGGATATTTCGACTGGCGCCCGTTTCTCATTTCGTCTGGCATGTTGTTCTCTGCCACTTTTCTCTCTATCGCTTACGATACTATGGTTACTATTTCATTTCGTTCTTTTGTTCGTCTCTTGCCTTTAATTTAAAGTTGATGCGAGCCATCCGTTCTCGCGTTTATTTGACGAACAACGTCCGTCGTGGCGAGGAACGATTGATTCACGATTCGCGCTGATGCACTTTTCTTGCGGATTTCCGGGTGACAAGTTGGTAGTAAAACGGATTTGCTTTGCTGGCTGTGTATTTCGCGGCAATAGAATCCGACGAATCTTTTCCGTAACCGATACTTTACGATCGGGGGGATAAGTCACGATTGGCAATATATGACGGCGGGGAATATTTGTTCTCCGCATCGATTGGCTCGCTGTTTTTGGATTTCATCGTGAGTGCTTGGGAATAATGTGAAAATAGATACCTCGTGATGTATTTGATACTTAACTGAAATATTTTTTTATGACCCAAATATTCAACTTTTTCTCTCGATGTATTTTTTCTCTTTCTCTTTTTATAATTTTATTTTTTTATTTTATCTCTTTTATCTTTATCATAAGTAAGTGGGTCACAATTTTCGTCTAGTATCCACAGTCTACGCAAATGGATTAAATATCTAGCGACTTCATGTATTTCCTTATACGACTCGCGATATACCGTTGTATCTTCTAAATAAGCTATTGCCATATTATACCCCAGATACTTGGCCAGTCGGAGCCAATGAGGTTTACGCATTGTCATCCATCGCTTCTTAAATGATTTATGATAGTCACAGTATCCAAAGAATTCTCGAGAAATGCATGACGCACACTGAGAAAAATCTCTCGGAAAAAATCAATATAATATTGTAGACTTTATTTTGTCAGATAAGTAACTTTAAATTTTAATATAATGGAAAATAGACAATACACAGATTAACTACAATTTTGTAACAAATTTATTTTGTCACGTGCAAACACAAAAACTGTAACTCTGTGAAACAAATTCGAAAATAAATACTACAATATTTTACAGCCTTAAACAGTTTGTCAAATGATTTAAGACAGGTTTCTTAGAACAATTTTTTAGACTTATTTATTACAATTTATCCCTATCCCTATTTGTACTATTATTTGTAGAAGATAATTCCCCAATTGTACTATCTAATGCTACATTTTTTTCTGAGTGCACTAACAAATACTCTGGTACTCTTTATTCTTCCCCTTTTCTCCTCATTCTTACTACGACGTGTTTAGCGCGTCTATCGCAACCATGAAATCCCATCGATAAATCACGTCTGACTCAGGGATAAAGCCGCGAACGTCTCTTGCATCTACTTGAGCTCTGAAGCAGCATAGGAGGTCCACGCGTAAATAATAATAGTTTGCGTCAATTTATTACAAATTATCATAAGTTGTATAAAGAATATTAAAATAGATAAAAGATATATTTTAAACTGTTAGATATTATATTTATTTAAAATTCTTGCTTGTAAATATTTTAGCCAATATCTCAATCCTTATACAGCATATTTACAATTAGAAGATTAAATAGTAAATAACAAACATAAAGGTGAGAAGGCCTATGTCAATCGCAGTGGATCTTATTATTTGTGCTGAATAATAATTTTTACAATTTCCAGGCTAATCGCAAATATCACAAATTAAATTGATGATATAAATTTTGAAAACTATTGTTATTGTGTAACGATGTAATTGATGTTATTTTTTCACAATAAATTCTTTACAGTTTGTTCGGAAAGGAGATATTTTATAGATGTTCTTAGCATCAATATTATTAAATTATTCGTCACAATTTAATTTATAATATTATGTATTCTAGCTTCATGTAATGAGTGTGTTTCAAATCCGACGAATATGTAGCGCGCAGTTTGCATAGGTTGGAAATTGTAAAAATTATTATTCAGCACTAGATCCGCTATGATAAACATAGACCTTCTTATTTTTATATTTAACCTTTATGTTTTCGTCGGTTCAAACTTCACTTATTATTAAATAGTAAATAAGTTTGATGAATTATAAAAAAAGGAAAAAAATAAGAAAACCACCTGCTAAATTTTCGCCACGTAAATTTTTTATAGGCATAGATAAATCAAAGCAAAATCCATGCAGATAGCTTCTCAAAATTGCGATCTCTCTCTTACACATTTTCTATCACCCGCCCGCGCACGCAATCATTCCTCTTAAGACGCTAATTAATACGGCCTCCGGTAGGTATTAAACGATAAAACCGTTTTAATAGCGACATCAGGCTATTAAGCGGACGCGATTAGGTCGCCCTCGCGGAAAACTGAGGCGTTTAATTAATTCTCACCGGTTTCATCGATACACGAGCTCATCAATCGCGGTGAATACGTTTTATTACGGAAGTAAGTAACAGCCTGACAGTTACGGAGACAAACAGGCGCCGCGCCGCGCCGTGCGCGCGAGAAAGCGCAGTTATTAATCTCACTGTAGGTACGACGGGACGACGGATGTGTGTTAAATATCGCTCGCCAACGGCGGTGACTTGTATGCGTGGGAGCATCGTTTAAGACGTGCCCCTTTCGCAGGTCTCACTTTTTTTTCCCTTCTGAATGTCGACGGAATTCCTGCAAACGTCTTGGAATTCTCTCTTGAGTGAGGAAGCAAATATATCCGGATTCGCCTTGGGATATACACAGGCTGTTTCTGCTATTATCATTTATAGATCGTTGACGAGAGAGAAGGAACGTGAAAGTTGTGAAGGGAGATTTGTGCGCGGAGGGTTATTTCAGAATACATCAAATTAATATGCCCGCTAACATGATAAAACTCGTAAATCTGTAATATCTTGTACAATCTGAACATAAATATACATAGAAATAGACGTTTTAGTTTATATTGGTTTATTGTTGAATGGTGACGTTTTGTTTCAATCTCGAAGATGTTTTTACAAGAATAACTTTTAATATTTTTAAGAATATTTTTTTTTATTTTACATCAGTATTTTCATAAAAAAAATTAACCTTTATGGTACAATATAAAAGAGGGTACCCTTATTGTCTCAATCATGGATATCTTGCGTCCGATCACTTTTTTTTATTTTACATCAGTAGTTTCATAAGAAAAAATTAATCTTTATGGTACAATATAAAAGAGGGTACCCTTATTGTCTCAATCATGGATATCTTGCATCCGATCACTTTTTCATTTATTTAAAGTAGTTCAATCCCTCAAAATTCATGAACATATTTTTAAGTTTCTATAACGAGTATCTTCTTTTTGGGGAAAAAAAATAAAATGTATCCCGATAGGACAACATTTATTAAAATATATGACTAAATCTTGCATAAAAATTATAATTTGCAATTATGCAAGTATATTTACAAAAATAGATGTAGAAGTGACCTTTTATAAAATATTGATAACTGGCGCATATAATTTTGAAATAGTATTTCAGCAAAACTATGACGATATGTCGATTCATCTTAATATTGGCAAAATTAAATGTAGAAAGAAATTGTTTAATAATTGAAAATAATATTTTAGCTATATTATATATGAAACATTTAGAAATATTATTAATCTATATGCTTGTCTATGAAAATTCATAATTAATCCTAAATTATAATGTAAAAATATTACAACATGAAATGTTACACATTCAGCATTTTAAATACAGAATCAAACAGTTTTTGAAATAAAATATAAAATATTATAAAATATTTATACTTACAAGGAACCGATCCGAGGTGTCCACCTCCGATCTTGACGAGCTTTTAATAT
>QKQZ01039594.1:0-19963 GCA_003595255.1 Solenopsis fugax
TGCATAAATCGAGGTACGAAAAATGGGCTAAAAAAGCCTTGATTTTGGGGTCACTCTTTTTATTTTAAATAGAATGTTACTCTTGTCTCAAGACAATAAATTAATCTTATTTAATTCGCTGGAGGATAATAGGAATTGTAAACCTCATTTTAATGTTGTTTTATTTGTATACCGCATAAGATTGCAATAAGACTAAATACGATTAGAATATCTTTGGCTTTGTTATTAGAAATCCTTTCTAAGATGGTAATAGGGCATTCGCGTCGTAACTTTTGACTCGCAAATCTCGGGCTCAAAACCAAGGACGATAATCTCTTTTTTATATTCAAATTAATTTTTTTTATATTGACAAATTTGTTAAAAATTAAATTAGAAGAAATTGGAAAATTTTTATATTTTACTTTTTATTAATAGAAACATTCACTCTTCGTTATAACATACTAGAGAAAACAAACGCGCGCTACGCGCGCGCTACAAAGCTTCTAGTATTACATAATTTCATAAAAATTACTAATTGAATATTGAATTATAAACCCATCAATACAATAGTTAAAATACGCGATCTCCGCGATGACAGCCGTTCACTAAGTGCTGAATGAGAACCAATCAGCACATCGGAAAAGCAACAACAATAAACTTCGAGAATTCAAGTATCGAATTCAAGCAATACACTTTTTCAAATAGGAGATAAATTTTTCTCAATAGTGAAGATAAAATTTGAAATAAAAACAAAACACAATATAATACATTTTGGCACCAAGAACATCATATGAATAAAGATTTTTTACACGTGAAGTTGTTAAAATTTTGTGGAAACATATATCTCATTAACGTTTTCAAAAATTCTCTTCCAAAAAGGAATCTTTCAGATCTAAATAAATCATAAACTCGTTTCAATTAAGACTAAATTTGACTTAAAGAAATGTATCATGATACAACATTCTTCACAAATGAATTCGTCAAACTAATTACTGTAACAATTACTGCAATGTAACTTTATCGACGAAGGCAAATCTGTTACGTGCAGTGTCAATACAGTATTTATAACACAAATCTTAATCGAGAAATGATTATTAATTATCGTTTAACAGACGTCATACATATAATCTCTTATAATAATTTATATAATTTATAATTTATGACATTTGATTTGTTTGATTTGTATGTATGGATTTGGGTCAACAGACGGCGATTGTGGCTCATGAATCTCATAATGATAAATTCGAGCAAAACTCAAAAATATCATGGCATGACAGGATACATAGATAACACATGCATTTATTACTTCTGAATTTTACATAAATTATTAAAGAATGGAGAACATTATATAGATTAAAAATTGGAGATATTCGACCGTTAATGTAATACATACAAATTGAAATGAGAACGCCTCGTACGGTCAAGCTGAATCTTAGTGCTTTTTATAAATTTATTAAATTAGAAATAATTTAATAATTAGCGATGCTAACTTGCATCTTGGTGTTGGACCCTTTATCCTCCCTGTGATATTACCTGTTCATGTTCAACTTATAGCTGCGTTATGACCGGAAAAGTAATTCGGCGCGTAGTCGGTTGAATTTGAAAAAAGGTATATAAAAATCACACAAGTAAAATTTATAAAAAGCACTAAGATCCAGCTTGACCGTACAAGGCGTTCTCATTTCAATTATATAGATTAATTATATATAATAAAGACGTATAAATAATTGATATTCGCAGTTTATGCCAAATTTGATATATTATTTATTATCGAAATGTGTATACTGCATTCCTTTTTTTTATTCTATCTCAAAACACAAGTATATGTGTTGCTTGTTTTAAAAATAAGAAGAGTAGAAGGAAAGCATAAGAGGTAATAGAATTTTATTCTATAAGGAAAAGTTCCATCAACTTTACTTAAATTTACTGCAATTTAATTAGTTTTCTCTTTCTGAAAATCTCTTCTACGGTTATGATACAGGTAGGGAAAATAATTTAATTAATGCTAAGTGATTTTGCATGCCGCAAAAAGGTAAGCGAAAAATACGAGTTAATAAAAACGGGAAGGTGAATTTTCATCGTAAACCCTGTAACCTATTCCTCGAAATAAGAATTTGCTGGAAACGCTCTAAATACTTTTGGATACATAGTTAAAAAATAAATAGAAAAAGATATCTGTCATCCAATAGGCGTTTAGTCTCGGCGTATATTTTTCTTCCTCGCAATGAGAAAACAGATCGTGGAATTTGTCGAATTCCGTAACGGGAAGCTACACCAAAAGAGAGGAGAAAAAAAGCAGTGAAAACTGACGCGGCAGAAGATATCGGCTTTACTGAGTTAAAAATCACAAAGGCGTCCATTCGGAGTGAGCTTTTTCGCTTTTCGCGTTCGCGTGGAAACCGGCGCGAGTTAACATATCTCCGTGCGCATTTCATGTTTTCCAGTGCGTTTTCACATTTCAATACCAATACGCACCGATACGCAAATTAAATACGGAGACTCGAAATATTTGTGCGATAACCGTATATAGATTTAAAGCCAAATTGTTTTATTTAACTTGATTTTATTTAACAAATTTTCTATCTGAAATGTATCGAAAAAAAAGTTGGAGAACATTTTTTGAACGTTTTATAAACAGGCGTTCTAGGAAAAAAAAATAGAGAACGCATATTACAGATATTTTATATTAGCAAGATACCGAGAGAATTTTTCAAATGGTTTCAATTCCCCGATTTAATTATACAAGTGGATATGAAAATATAATCGAGTGAAATAAACACACGGTGCGTACTGTACAAATAAATAAGTCGGATAATCTTTGGACCGAAGTAAAATTATGCACGTGTGTGATATCATTTCTTAAACTATAATGTCACTTTAATGATATTCCCTTTAACTATAAATTTGTATTTTTGTCAATAATTCTATCACGCAGATAGTCCATTGTACTATGTTATAGTCTTATCCAGGTTCTATAATTCGGTCATT
Organism: Solenopsis fugax; assembly: GCA_003595255.1. Classification (NCBI taxonomy): domain Eukaryota; kingdom Metazoa; phylum Arthropoda; class Insecta; order Hymenoptera; family Formicidae; genus Solenopsis; species Solenopsis fugax. The sequence goes on from QKQZ01039594.1 coordinate 2,968, forward strand.
TAGAGATCAACATTTTTTTTATAAAATGACATATTTTCATCAATAACGTAGTAATTTGAATTAATAAAGCATTTAAATGTGATTGTTTTCTCATCTTGAAATCAACATATACAGGTTCTATATATTTGAATTACTTTTTCTATGAATTACATTATTACATTAATGAAAATACGCTATCTTATTTAAAAGAACGTCAATGATCTCTAAATTCAAACATTACAAAGAATTTAATGGGCAATTGAGAGTCGGTGCTGCAACAAGTGCGCAAAAAAAATTTTCTTAATTATATCATTTAATTTCAAATTTATATACGAACGCAGACGTTTCGGCTCAAATTTTCACCATCCTCAGTACTTACCCATTATAAATGTCATACTCTCACATGGTCAAAATTCGTTATGGATCCAAATATGGAGATCTCGAAATCTCTAAGATAATGAGCATGAAACAAAATTCTCCCTAACATAATATTTATCTCGTTAACTTTTAAATAACTTTTCTCTTTAAACATAAAAAATAACAGATATTTTAAATGATCAAGTTACAGAAACTACTCTATATACATGTATATAATACGGTCCATCGTATATTGCCTGTTCATAATGGACGTATAAGATTTTTTTCGAAATGTATTGCTCTCTGGACGATCATATGTCGACAGTTTAAGGGGCATGCGACTTATTGTTAGATATTGGGAAAATTCACAGTGTGGATTCTTTCCAATTGCTTGACACATCTTGACACATATACACGACTCAATTGGAACAAAATGTGTACTAATGTGTACGTTTTGCACAGTTTTGAAAGTTGGGATTTTATTATTTTGTCAATATCATATCCATGCCTCAGCATTTTTTAATTCCTGTGATAACTGCGTTTTCATCATTTTAATCTCATCTATAGCTACTGCGTTAGTAACTATTTAATTGGACTAGAAAACATCTCACACAGTCAACTAGTAGTCCTCGGATTGAGTACAGATGTGTAGTATTGTGTCGACGATTACAATTGAAACGCAACTTGTGCCCGAAAGCCGTGTGCATGAAAGTGTCTAGGGATGCAATTGGAAAGCACCCAGGGTATCTGAGAAATATAAAATCGAAAACGAGCTAATATGAGCTTCGAGAGCGATGTTTAAATCATTTTCGCGAATCATTTTCATTTTCAATAATTATAGGTATGTTATATCTAAATATTAATTCATATTTACGAATTCGTTTCAGAGGAACGATGACATCAACCGAATCCAGAAATACATGTTAGACAAACTGGAATCGGAATCTAAGCGTTGCGATCGTGGAAATCGATTCGCACCAGGTAAGCAAGATGAGCTTTTGGAAAAATGAAACGCGTGAGAGGTGTCATCGCGCGCGCCCGGCGCGCCGAACGCTATTGATATCTCGTGCGAGAAAAGTGCTCGTGCGATTGTGTGCCGCGATGTGTCACGCGGCTGCTGGCATGATTTCCATGCACACATTAAAAGAGCTCGTCCAGTAGTAAGACTTACCTGGTATGCTCGAACGATATTGAATTCGACGCGACGGCGACGCCTGCATGGCGCGAATCTCACTCGCCGGCTGCTTCGTATCATTCATCATTCGTAATTCACTCCATTCGCACGTCTAATCCACTCGTCGTGCCTCTGTTTGCCTCTGTATCACGTGAAAATTATGATCGAGCGTTAGTTATTGGCCCGCTTTAATTAATATATCACCGCATTAGTCATTTGAATAAATACAGTAGGTAAACTACGGTCCATTTAATTATACTGAATTACCCAGCTGAATACACGAGGGGAAAGGGGCAGCGTCACTCAATTGATCACAAACTACAAATAATTATATTGCGTAATAGAATCATAAATAATTACACTAATTTCTCTGTTATTTGGCAGCGAATTATTAACGCGTATTAATAACACAGGTGTTTCTTGCGGCATTTGCGTTTATTTAAATATCACTAGAACTGAAGGTTGTCAATACCGATACACTTTGCTTTTGGATTACATTTATTATTAAGCAAAAACTAAAAACAAAATAAATAAAACATTTTAGGACGCTACAAACATGTATAAGATGTATATAATGTTATCAATAATATGTTCTTCATTATTTAAACTTTAAACTATGCAATTTGCAAAAGAAAAAAAAATCATAAAAGCTTTAGTCTTGCTTTTAAAAAATTTTAGCAGAAAATTTAGATTAAATAGAAGCCATGAATATACGAAAAGTTTTTACTTCTCTAATTATCTGAGCAGATCATGTTTTTATAGGGTAAGTTACTTTCTAGAAATAACTATTTATTTACAATTTTTCTCTCTCAAAAAGTAACGAGTCGTTATTTTTCAGTTATTTTTCTGTTAGTTTTTTGTAATGTTCACGCACATATTGTTATTTTAAATATAAAAATCTTACATTCCTAACATTACTAAATTATTTTACTTATACTAAACACTCCGTTATATGCTGCATTATTTTATATATAATGAATCACAATAATTTTGAGAAACTAAATCAAAATAATATATTAAGTAAATTAATAATTTACAACAAACTGTATTTATATTTAGAATATATTATCAAAATTATAAGAACATTTTTCAAAAGTTTCTTAAAAAGTTCACCAAATTCAAACTTTGATAAACTAATGGTTCAGGGCTGTTTTAAAGTCTCAACTTCAATGTTTTTTTATGATACAGCTATTTTAGATGATTATTATAGTTATTCTCAAAGACAATTTATCACTTTATTCTAGTAAACGCAAGCCATATATTAACGAATGAGTTTAAAATACATAAAATAATTATAAAAGCAACTATTAAATTAGTATAGTCTTCTCATTATTTATATAATTAAATTAGTGTTACCAAAAAAATGTAATTACCCGGCAAACATCAAGTTACAGTTATATAAATGTTAGTTATATAACACTCGTTATATAATAATTACATTGTTGAGTGGAAAATTACAACTAACATTTATATATAACTATAACTTGACGTTTTCTGGGTAAGTTAAATTACAGTTACAGAAAGAAAAGAACGAAATTAAGTTACAATTATTTAAAAAAAGTAATATTAACCACAGCTTCGTTACAAGAAACGAAAGAATTACTTCCCTAGTTTTTATCAATATTAATATGAGTAGTACAATATTTAATTTCCGAGACATAAGGGAGTATCGTTTTAAGAAACCTATGTCGATATTAACGATTCTCCCTTATCGTGCATTATATTGACAGAATTCGAACACTTTTGTTACAATGATGATGCGATCACGATTCCGGAAATTCGGAGGTTCTTCATTTTTCCATTTTGATCGTAATGAAAGACAATTCGGTTTGTGCTCTTGCACGATTCGCATAAAGTATAATTAAAGCTTTCTCAAAGTATCGCGCGACTCCGATAATCAGCATTGGCGACGGTAAACAATTCGAAAATCAACAGGTTATAAACTCGCATAATGCGCCCCGAGGATGATCGGAAGGATCGTGATGCACGCGTTGCGCGGACTAATGTTCATCGCGCGCTCTCTCACACGTGTCGCGGCACACGTTTCGCGTTTCCGCGCGTGTACACTCGCGCGCGAGTAAACAACGTCCATAGAATCCGTCTCCGGAGCAATTAACGTCGCAATTAATCTCGCACCGCGATGCTACCCCGTTCGAGCAACTCGACGAAATCAAACGCGAAGCTACGCCATTAATTACACAAACGTCATTGTGAGCATCCGGGCGAGAGAGTTGCGCCCTCTCATGAAGTTTCATTTATTGTTTCATTTATCGCCTTGGAAACACAAAAGGAAGTTACGCAGTAGTATTGCTTAACACGCTAACAAGTCGTATTGACAATTGTTTTATTAATTTAAATCTCAATTTCCACACGTAAATCCTTTCAGTTATTAAGGCGAAATGATTAAACACAATTCAGAGATCTTACAAAAGCATTCGTCGCCGCGCATTTTGCAGTTCGCAGTTCGATTTGCTCAAAGGGGAAAAACGTTTTACCCGAGATTAACTCAAGTTTTATAAAATGGAGAGATAGAGTCGCAAAAAGCTCCGCTAAATTACTTCATCCTTTATGACCGTTAAGAAGCGAAAAATTTAAATGCAGCTTGAAAGAATAAAGACCCGATGAACAGTGTTGCGATGTAGATTATAGTTTACACAGTTACACGAAGTTAGAAGTACCTTTTTTAATTCTACCGCTTTACATAATTCACTTTTATGCATAATTTATAGATTGCCCATATTTTAAACCCCCGACACCCGATGACCCAACGAACTTTTTCATTAAGTCTTATAAAAAACGTTGCACAAAAGTTTCGTACCTTTTCCTGACTATTATCTGACTATTATAGATATTGTTTTATACATGTTTTTCCCAAACTTTTTTTAAACGTAAAGTATAATAAAAATAAATAAATTTTTCTCTAAAATAATCAAATAATTTTCCAGAAATGTGAGAATCAAGCATTTGAGATCGAATCGAATCAAATCAAATCTCTTTGATTCGAATATGAATCGAATTTGAACCAAATCCCGAATTTACATTACATGTTAATTTAAAACAATGAATATTTTCAATGACGTTGCAGATCCTTTTTAATAGACGAGAAAATTAATTGCAAAAATAAATTTAAAATTCGGAATTCGGATCGATGAAAATGTCAAATGTATTTAAATATGAGACAACCTACATCGATCACTACGGATCTTATAAGGAAAGGGACGGAAGTGTCCCTCCCTCCGATTTTGACGAGCCTTTAATATGTTGTAGTACAGATAAAAATAAGGGACACGTATTTTTTTATACGTGCCCATACGCACTTTTAGGGGGTGAAGCACCCCTTTGAAGAAAATCGGTTTTTTTCTTTCGAAGCGTATATCGTCGAAACTATACGAGATAGAGAAAAATGTTCTAATTAAAAGTTAAATGGCTTAAAGAGTACTTTATAACAGTGATAAAAAAATTAAAAAAAAATTTTTTTGTACTTTCTCCCACTACTTACCTTTTTTTTTCAAAATTTTTATTTCTTTTTATAGGCAAAATAAAGCTTATTTTATTACAAATTCAATCGTATATGATAAAGTTATGTTGCGACATTTCCATTTTCCAAAAATAATTAAAAATCACTCCATAACGCATGGTTTTTAATTATTTTTGGAAAATGGAAATGTCGCAACGTAACTTTATCATATACGATTGAATTTGTAAGAAAATAAGCTTTATTTTGCTTATAAAATGAAATAAAAATTTTGAATAAAATAGGTAAGTAGTGGGGGAAAGCACAAACAAAAAATTTTTTATCACTGTTATAAAGTACTCTTCAAGCTATTTAATTAGAACATTTTTCTCTATCTCTTATAGTTTCAACGATATACGCTTCGAAAGAAAAAAAACCGATTTTCTTCAAAGGAGTGTTTCACCCCCTAAAAGTGGGATTGGGCACGTATAAAATAATACGTGTCCCTTATTTTTATCTGTACTACAACATATTAAAGGCTCGTCAAAATCGGAGGGGGACATTTCCGTCCCTTTCCTTGTTAATATTGAATAATGATTTTTACAATCTCCGGCTGCTTATGTAAACGATGCGCCGCATTTTCATCAGACTTGAAACAATTATTGCATGATGCCATAATAAGTAATATTATTAACTAATTAAGTACAAGATAAGCCAAGAGAGTCATAACAAGAGCTTGATAATAAAATAATATTTCAAATCATATCGAACTGCGCGCCGTTTCTTTCGGTTTCGAGCACAGCTCTTGTAAAATATTGTATGATTAATAAGTAATAATAATATAGGATTAACAGATGATATAAAATTAACAAGAATCAAACAAGACCAGCTATTTTTTTCTTTCAAATAAAGTATTAATTAAATTTCTTTAAAGTATTAATTAAAACATACTTTGTTCTTACATCTATTATATGTCGGGAGAAAAATTATTACATTTATACAATGAACGGTTTCAAGAAGTTGTTTGTTTCCTAAAAATTTAATTTTTTGAATTTGTTTGATTTTTGTAGGAAATTCCTTCTCAAGCCTTGCATATTGTATATTTTATAGTTTATTTTATTCATTATTATATAAATGAAAAAGTAGAAACGTTTTTGAGACTTGAGCATTTAAAGACTTTACGTTACTTCCTTAGAACACAAGAAAGGCATAAACGAAACACGTCATTATTCAAGTTTTAAAAGTTTTGTCCATTGACGAGCTCGGTTGTGCAAACCTTGTTATTTCAAACGCTGATATTTGGCTTCGATCGAAAAGCAACGCACGACTTTCAAGGGAGCTTATATACTTTTCTTTTCTTGCTTTTCGAATGTATTTGCTAACGTATCTATTCTTATTAATATTTAACTATAATACTTTTCTCTCGCACGCGCGCATTTTCAACAAGATTATAAATGACTCACAACAGAATACATGATGCACATGATGCGACGGTGCACGGCGACGAGGCGTAATTCGCGGCTTATACGCATAATGAATATGCCGATAATATCGAGTACATTGTTTCAAGTAAATACTCGATAGCGTGCCACTCTCCGTACGACCTACCGTATTCGCATACAGAATCGCACATGATATACATGTGAGAATACGGTTAAATGCAATTCCACACGGACCTCCAGGAGCTAATGGATTCCTATTCCTGTAAGCCGCTGAAAGACCAACAATCTGGAGGACTCCATCGAATTTCGCACTTGTCTTTAGCCGACAAACAATCCCGACTATCAGACCCGGCAGCCTGCCCTATTATTCTCGTCGCCGCTTATGACAATGGCCGATTCGCTCGACGTAACTCACAGTACATTTAATTAATAATACAGCACGGGATATACGTATAATCGAATCTCTATTGCGGTTCCACCGGATCGCGCCAGAAATCCATGCAAATTAATATGGCGAATATTTCATATGTACACTGAGAAGAAAGCGTTTGGTATTTGTGACCATAATTGTTTGATAAAATAATTATGATTAACAACTCCATTTTTATAGTTATTATGTTATCCTAGTGCATAATGCTTACTAGCAGAAATTATTTTAAAAAGTTATTTTTTAAGCCAAAAAAAATTTTTTTTTAATAATTTCTTATTTTATTGTGGCACTCATTGGTGTGTAAAATCTACGAAGAATCATTAATTTGTGATTTTTTTTTTATAATTAAAAGTGCCTTTTATAATATTAGTTGTTAGTATTCCAAGACTCCCCCCCCTCCCCTTGCTATTTCGCATCCTTCTTCCTCTTTTCTGTAAATTGTAAATTACGTTCTATACATATATCTTCCCCGACAAACTTCTACCTATAGGCTGATTGATAGAACTCTATGGCTAACAAACTGGTGTTAATAAAAATTGTATCGTGTTAATATTTACCGAGTTATGTTAAAAGAACAAAATGATATTCCATCACCTCCTTCCTTCCTCTAAATTATAGTTAAATTATAGTAATCATTTTTTCTCTCAGTGTATGAAACGAGTATGTTTATAAACGAATTTATAATCGCTCTGCGAATGCAAAGAGCTTAATATAGAAAATGTGTGCATGGTATGCTGCCGAGTTTGTAATTAAAAATTTGTCATAAGCACAGGATTGCGCGAGTCCCAAAAAGTAAAAACTTTGAAACTGTATTTTCCAAGCATATTTTCCTTTCGTACCGAATATTTATATTAATAATGATTTTGCTACTGCTATGTATATATTACTTAATAATAATTAATTTGCTGCTCCAGATAAGCTTCGTTATTCATCTTTGCGCTAATGTTTCGATGCGATCTATTCAGATTGGTGTCCCGAGATTTGGGACGGTATACTATGTTGGAACTCGACGGCACCTGGGCAACTGGCCGTTCAGCAATGTCCCTCTTACTTCGTGGGTTTCGACTCTCATGTACGTAATCATGATCGTGTTAAATTCAAAATTGGATTGATCCGATAGATGATTCCAAGAAGTTCGTTTCAGCGAAATTTATTTGATAAAATAATGTCGAATTAATACCAGTACTAATTAATCGATAAAATTGAGATTTACTTAGCCGTGAGAAGTTTAATTAGATCAGAAAACTGATCTAACAACGCCGCTCTCTGACGTAAGACTCTCGCGGATTGACTTAATAAAATTCAGTTTTCACATCCAAGTAATTAAAACATCTCCGACGCATTTCGGTGATGTGTTCGAACGATTTCTCGACAAATTCGCTCTATTCTTTCTCGCTAAGCATCATTTCGTTTTACAACTTTCTTGTGTACGCGTTTAAATATATCCTTGCAGATGATCCGCTAATTGAAAATTTCTGTCTCAAATAAAATCGATTTAAAGTGTAACTTGATTGAAATGCGCTTCTGTAGTTCTGTTTCGACGTGCACTCATAACTTGAGAGAGAGAGAGAGAGAGAGAGAGAGAGAGAGAGAGAGAGAGAGAGAGAGACACACACACACACACACAGAGGTATATCCTTATATTTTTATTAGCTTTTCGAATATAACATTAAAGTCTATAATACAGTTTTTGATGCTAAATTTGCGAAATTACCTATATTTAATGTATGTTGACTAAAAAATACCCTTAATTTTAAAGGCGTATTCTCGCTGTCAATACAATTTTTATACCCTTTTTTAGGGACTTATTAGAAAAAAATATAAAAGCTATAAACTCGAAAGTTGGTGTACAATTATTCTTTAATATTTGAATGTTTATTACAAATTTGTTCGACTTATGATATTAAGAAAGTTTTTTTTTCGCATTTATTTACAAATCTACATGGACATATGAAAAATATATCGGTTTACTGTTGCCATGATTCAAGATGTATATGTAGATTATCTGAAATAAAAAAATTAAAAGAAATTCTTAATTTACATAAACAATTTTCATTCGATTTATAACCAAATTAAAAAATTATTTTTGCAAAAACGGTAAAGTTTTGAAAGAAAGTCAGACTTTTTGCTTAAGACTTTCTCTAACCAAAAAAATCGAAGAGTTGGAACTTTATTTAATTGTATGTCAAGAGAGAAACACGTGAATATCTTCTAAAAAATTTAAATCCGTCGGATTAAAACTAAATGAATTATCGTATCAACAGTTTTTAAAAATGCTATTTTTAAAAAACGCATTAAAAAATTTTCAAACAGCTTGTACACATTAGAAAATATTTTGTACTTGTGTTAAAACCGGTCCTTGTTCAAAATTTTGTGATAAATTTTTTTAACATATCTAAATGTTAATTTAACATAATGTGATTGTATTATTTGAATACTTTGTGTTAAATTGATATTTCTTAGTGTTACAATAACGTAATTTATGGATAAATAAACAAACAATATGTTCAAAAATAACAGTTTTGAAACGTAAATTTTAAGATAAATGAATAAAATATATATATGTCAACATATTATAAATATTAATTTTATTAAAGAAATATGTTTGTACAATCTATTTCCAAATTATATCGAAGTGTTAGTTGTGTTAATTATTTACGTAATATTTATGTTACTTTCTAACATATTTATTTTGTGTTAAATTTTAACAAAAAAATTTTAGTGGACCGTTTGCGATATATGTTAAATTTTACACTAATTTTCTAACTGTATGTGAACAAACAAAATCATTCTCTCTCTCTCTCTCTCTCTCTCTCTCTCTCTCTCTCTCTCTCTCTCTCTCTTTTTTGGTTCAAATTATTAAAAATAATAAATAAATTTGTTGAAGCTCAAAAGCGATACTCTCTTAAAAAATAACATCGAGTCAATCAAAGAGCGCATAAATAAGAAGAAATTCATTTCAGGCATTCGCCTCGAAGCAATGCACGCCAGATGGCTCCTGGTACTGGAGCAACAAGACGAACAGTGTATGGAGCAACTACAGCCAGTGCTTTCCAGAGTCCATGCTCACTGTCCTGAACATAACGGACATCGCGAACAATGCCACTCTCATTAGGGTAAGGAAAAAGCGACGTAGAAACAACAGACTATTATTCACCTCGATAGAAACGTGTAGACGTGAACAAGTAAATTCGAGAACAACGGAAAATCTTTCCCTCGTGGGTTTCCCACGCGGCATTGCCATGCGGAAAACGGAGATGAAAAGATCGATCGGAATCACACGGCAACGTGACGTCAGTTGCTCTACACGCAAGGAAATGAGAGCCATAAACGTTTTGTCGTTCCAGCGGGAAGGGGGATGCGTCTCCGACGCTTTGCACGGTCCACGGGGAACCCCGTGACGTTGCTGCCAAGTTAGTTTCCAGACTTAGACGATAATGAACCGAACGGGGCGAGCAAATGAGCCAATAGCTACGTTGTAATGATGTTATCGAGCAGGTCGGGTGGAAAATATTGAAAAGAATTTTCCACCAAGACTTCCGCGCTTAATTTTTAAATCAGGCAGGATTCGTTTATGCAGCGTTGCAATTGAGGCGCCAGCTTTGGAACCCAAATTAAAGCAAGTTCTACTTTTTTCAATAATCATCTATCTGTCAATTTCTAGTAGTGATTAGTGTTCAATAATAAAATGGAGCAATTAATTTTTCGTCAAAATTTAAAGGCGTTTACTACAAATATTGCTCCGTAATTCAGAGAACCAATTAATTAATTAATACACTGTCTACTTGAAATATAAATTGACCGTTTTAATATTAAGGATTAGATTTTAGTCCCCGTAGCAGCAAGCAATAATAATAATAATATGTGCGCGACTCTTACAATTTTCAGTGTAGAACTACAATAAAATACAAAATACTCTGAGAGAAGGTCCTTAAAAGTTGTAATGAACAGCAATGCTCTCAAGTGCTGTTGTCAAGATTTAAAATAGGGTAATTGTACTTTATATGGCTTTGCAATTTTTTTCTAATTTTTTGTTGAGTCAAAAATTAAAAACTAATGGCCAGATTCAAATTAGGAAACATTTCTAAACATTAATTTAAAACATGGGATACAGTTTCAAATATTTATTTTGGGTGCAGTGGAGATTTTTAGAAGAAGTGTCATTAGTTGTGTCGTATTAGACACATATGTACTTAATATGATCTAATTATATTTCTTTTATTTTTTTTTCACAAAAAGTGTTAGAAATATAGATAATAAAATGATCTAATGTTACATTTATAAATTTACCAATTTATTAACATGTAAGAGTACACAAAGAACTATTTTTATCAACAATCCATTAAGTAAATAATAATTGACTTATCTTAACTTTTCCCTCTTACAGCCATGGCTTATAAATCGGAGTTTAGAAATTGGATTAAAATTTATGATCTAAAGTAAAAAAAGTACTGAAAAAACATTACAATTGATATGTATGTATGTGTACTCATTATTGATCTAGGCCATATTGGTTCTATCTTACGAAGAGTTTTTTTTCCTTGACTACAAACAGGGTGCTATGCCCCTGTTAAAATATAAATTATTGTAAATACAGCGTTGTAAAGTATAAATATAGAGCTACAATAATATGAATGCGGAGACAAATAACCATCACTTAATAGTTACAGAAAGCAGTAACTTTCCTACGAAATATTAGATTATGAGAAACATAATCAAGAAATAACATATCAGTCGTCTAAAATAAGTCATAGCGTTTCTACAGATCCGTAGACTGTATTGAGATAGATTTAGATGGAACGGTGTTGCAGACAGCAACCCGGTCATCTAAGACGATCATCACAAGATGTTTCTGCGAGAAAAGATTGGCGAAAAGAGTTTTGACTGCGAGACATAATAATGCGAGCGACATAAGAATAGGAGATCTGGACTCTAACACAGGAATGTAATTAGAATTGCGCACTGAAGAAGACCGCACGTAGAAAGGTCGAGACGTATGTCATGTTTTTAATGATCAAATATCGTTATGTTTTAATGATCTAATATATGTTATGATATTTCAACAATAACAACTGTCGTGGCTCCGCAGCTCAACCTAATGTGTTATTGAATAATCAAGAAACTTCTACTTTTGACCTCACTATCAACAACAAAATATACAACAAACTAAGCAGTCAACTGTTGCAAACAAGTTACGTTGACAGCCTATACGACATACTAGCGTTATTTGTTCACTTCAGCATATAACTACTTTGAAACAAGCAAGTAAGCCATATTGGGTACTAGGCCATATAAAGTACACTTACCTCAGCTCTCCTGGATAATACGAGTACTTATATTTTTAGATATCAATAATTTTTTATTTTCTTTTTTTATTGAGAGCAGAACATGAATTATTAGAGATGAGAGTATTATCATGTTTTACTAAACATGATAATGAATTAATACGTTCGTAAAGCTCAACATTAATAATTTATCGTATTAAATGTTTAATAACTTAATATGCTGATTTTAATATTTTTCCAACAAATTAACATTTTTTTAAGGTCAGAATCAGATTCAGCTTGCTGAATTAAAAACATAAGCAAAAAAAGACCATTTTTATTTGCCACTTTGAATCAAAAACGGCCCATTTTATTGATCGACCTTTAATACAAACTTGACCATAGTTAAATCCAAATACGGTAAAAGCGCTTTACTTGCTACGTGAATATAGGACAGCCGTAGAAATTTCGCATAGGGGTTTTCGTAAAGCGACAACGGAATCGTAACGTAATAGCAAGTGATCTCCACGAAGATCATAAAGTTAGCGGTATGAAAGGGAATACAGAATGAGAATGCCAGCGTGGAATGCCGTCAATGTACAGTATAGTACAGAGATCCATAGAGATGTATATAGTAGGAGAGAATTGTTGGAAAGTTTTACAAGGTCCACAAATTAAGCACAATTTCAAACTTTCGTAATTTACTCTCCTGATAGAAATCATACATAATGCCATTGTTATTTTATTTGCTTTGTCGAAGCTACCGTCAACAAATTAATTAGGAAAAGTCACACTTAAGATCACTTACGCGAAATAAATCAATTTAATCATTTAACGTTCAATTTTCAAAACTATTTATATTTATAGTTAATATTGACGATATTTCATACAAAATCACTATAACAATAATTTTATACGTACGAGCACCCAGTGTCTGCACACAGAGATATTTCTTTTCCTTGTTTGATTTACATCGCGAGAGCCTACTGTATTTACTCTTTAATTAAATAATTTTATTAACCACGCGAGACGCGCGTCACCGTCCAATTGCTTTAATAATTAAATTTATGGGTAAATGGTAAGTTAATTAATTATTTCGCACTTAGAGCGCAATTGTGAATGTTATAGAAATTCTTCCCGATCGTGAAGACCATCTCGAAACTCGGCTACTCAATCTCGCTGTTCACTCTCATCATCGCGTTTTGCATTTTGGCCACCATCAAGTAAGTATTATATATTCATGCAAATGAGAGATCGTAATTGCAAAACAAGGCGCCTCAACTTTTTCGATTAAGACTAAAAAGAATGCCGAAGAAGAGCGTTTTATCATACACCTTTCCATTTTTCTTATTTTAAATATATATATATATCGCGCTGTAAAATAGGGATTTTAACGTCGGGGGGGCTGCTCCATAAAAGAGCAATAAATTTTACGTCTTGTTTACGCTGATATAAAATCGCAAAGTATATCTCGAGGATCCTCTCTCATCGGCACGATCGGTTTCGTTTCAAAGTATAGTGTCTCGTATAGTGTCTCATGGCGCCGCATAAAACTCTCGCACCTCCTAATCGAAACGTAATTCGCGTTGCCACGTTCAAGTTTGTCTCCCATCGGACGTAGGAAATTGCGATGCCCGCGGAATATATTGCATATGCACCTGTTCGTCTCGTTCGTGATGCGAGCGTTCATGGCGCTACTGAAGGACATGCTCTTCGTGTCCGGTATCGGACTGGCGGACGCCGTGATCAAAGTCAACGAGGACTTCTGGCTGCTCGACGAGAAGGAGAGCAATTGGCAGTGCAAGATGTTCACCAGTCTGTGGCAGTACTTTATCCTTGCGAACTATTCCTGGATTCTGATGGAAGGTATATATCTGCACAATCTGGTCTTCCTCGCGCTCTTCACCGACGCCAACTCCAGCATCATAGGCTACGTCGTTTTCGGATGGGGTAAGTAGGATTAATCGCAGGCATCATCGTTGATCCTACAAGGATTTCCGGGATTCTGATTACATTAGTTATAATCCTAGCTGATCCTATATCAGCCCGCTTTCTATATCCTATATCAATGGTAATTCACCCACTTTGCGCTCTGTAATTATTAATTAATTTATCATTTAAACAATTTTTTTATTCGTTATATTAAGAAAATGTATATACAAGATGAAAAAGTAAGTTTTAAATAATTTTAAAGAGAGAGAATGAAATATTTATATTGACGACTTTCTTACTGAGAATTTAATCTGAAATTTAATTAATAAGAAAGGCTTTGTATTTACATTCATCAAAATGAATAAAAATCGCTTTCATTAAGGGATTAATTTGAAAAGAGATATTTTTTTCGACAAACGTTTGCATACAAGTTATTTTTTCACATTTCATATAATTTATCTTTTTATTGCTATTCTATTTAATGCTTTTAATTATAATTGAAAGACAGAATTTAAAATTTTACTAATGGAAATGGTTTTTAAAATGATTTTTAACATGGATATTACTTTTACATTTTCCTACGTGTTGTAATTTATTTTGCGCTCTTTAATTATCTATTAACTATTTCGTAATCTTTTAAATTTTTTTATTATAGATTATATTAACAAAACACATATTATAAAACTCTTTTAAATAATTATAAATAATAAGATATTTATATTGATAATTTCTTACTGAGAATTTAATCTAAAATTTACTTATTAAGATTAAAAGCCATTGTATTTATATTTATCAAAACAAATAAAAATTATTCTTACTAATTAATTAATTTGCAAAATATTTTTTCTTTCGGTAAATATTTATAAATAATTTATTTTTTATAATCATATATCTCTTTATTGATACACTATTTAATGCTTTTAGCGATAATTGAAAGAAAGAATTTAAAGTTTTACTACAAAAAAATTGTCTTCAATATAGACATGTACTTTTTATATCCTATGAATAACAGAGAAAAAAATGTAAATTTTCTATATCGCTGTAGGTCTCTTTTGAAGCATCCTGGCCGTCTTCGACAGCAAAAGCAACAGAATTCCCCGTAGGGAAATTGTAGAATCCCTCAATTTTCTCTCTCGACTCTTGAGAGAAAATTGAGGGATTCTACAATTTCAAAGAAAATCACGACGGTTTTATATGAAACATGTCATCGACTGTGAAAGTTACTGAAAATTGTGCAACGACACGAACAACAATAATTTTGAGCATAATTTTTTTTAAGTTTAAATCATGTTTTTTATTATACATATCTCTTTCCCTCCCATTCTATCCCTCCCAAATAGTGTTACAGCAAAAAATCTATCCTAATTATTTCACAAGGATTATTTTTCTAATTTTTAATTTTATACAGGAGTGCACGGAAGGAACGATTTTACTCAAGTATCTAAAAATTTAGTTAGATACAGATTTAAAAAATAATTTTGTTAGACATTTAAAATATTTATGCAGAAAGTTCAAGCATGATGAATAATGCTGCAAAAAATGTGACATTCTAGCAAAAACAGCTTGAGCATTTTAATAATTATTTTAATACTCTAATAAAATTATTTTTAAATGTATATCCATCTACATTTTTAGATTCTTTAACAAAATCACTTTTTCCGTACACATATAATAATAATAGCACGAGGGGGCGGTCCTCAACACTGAAGAGCCACCAGTGGCACGCAGACCGTAGTCCATTGTGCCTCTCCGTACACATATACATACGTCGATAATATTTTTAATTTCATTATTTTCACATTATTAATTCTCAAATGATAATATAATTTAAAGAACGTATTTGTACCTTTTTCTCTAATTATATGGTATATTTCGAGGGATTACCAGAAAATACTTTCTATAATGAATTATTTACTATTCCTTATATCGTTAGAGAAAATTATAAACTTCGGAGGATTATTGGGAAACATTTTCTGCTAAATTATTTACTTCCTCTTATCATAGAGAAACTTATTATTAATAAGCGTAATGAGCTGGCTAATAAATTTAACATACAATCATCACAACTTTCTCTTGCAGGTTTGCCAGCTATATTTATCTTACCCTGGGTAGTTACGAGGATCATATTCCAGGATACGTATTGCTGGACGACCAACGAGAAGCCTCTCTTGTTCCTCTTCATACGGGTGCCTACGATGCTCTCTATTTTGGTAAGAACCTCGCGAATGCCTCGCTAAGCTCGTAATTAATTTAGTCATACATTAATCCATCCTCTTCCTTGGCTACGCTAGATAAATTTTGTGCTCTTCATCAACATCGTGAGAGTGCTGCTGGTGAAACTCAAGTCCACCATGTCGGAGGAAACGGAAAGATACAAGTAAGTTCTGTGAGATAAAAGATATATTTCCGATATATAAATACAATACAATATACATATAATTTATAATATTATTTCCCTTTTAATGGAATCTTCAATGAAATGGCGTGTGCATAAAATTGTTTGGGACAATTGACTACAAATTGGTACAAATGTATTTCTGAAATGATTATTAGGCGATGGGCTAGAAGCACGTTAGTCCTGGTGCCGCTCTTTGGGGTTCACTACGCGTTCTTTATTGGGATGTCGTACAGCATCGGCGTAAACGAGACCGTAGAGATTGTGTGGCTCTTCTGTGACCAGCTGTTCGCGTCTTTCCAGGTAGTACGCAATTATTAATAGCACTAATCTACTAAAGTAATAAAGTATATGGACTGGACGTCGAAAGCCTGTCTTGTTTGTTGTTACGCAAGAAACCGAACGCTCGTAACGACTGCATCAATTTCCAGATAGCACACAATATTTATGATAAATATTTATAAATATTTATTACTATTTATTTCTTTAAATATTGTATAAATATTTTATAGATATTTTATATACACGAAAGAAAAAGACTATGTCATAAAACCTTTATTAAAATATAG
>QKQZ01039596.1:0-31807 GCA_003595255.1 Solenopsis fugax
GGCACAGCACGAGCCTTCTGTATTCCGCGTGCGCGCGTGTCTGCCGTGAGTCCTGATTCCGCCGCGTCGGTCGGCCGGCGGCGTCGCCGGCTTTGAACTAGGCGCCGGCTCTTGAAACCCGAGAGACATGTAAATCGAAGTTTAATGCTTTCGAAAACAAGTCCCGCCTGGGCTTCGGATGCCTCTTCGGGGTTTTGAGCGGATAATTATTGAGAACTCGAGATTTTTCATTGACAATCTCGTACATGTCCGGGTATGCATTCGTTCATACGAGTTTTATGTGCTGCACTTCCGTAAAAAAAATAATACAAGTTACAATTTTGCGAATTATACGAATTGTTTTAAATACATCGGCCTTCAATTAGGAGAAATGATACAAATTGAATTTAAATTAAAAAGACAAGAAAATAACACTACAACAAAATTAATATCTATTCTAATCCCAAAGAATTTGAATGAAACAAGTAATTTGTGATTAGCTATTAGTTATGCTTAATACTGCCGTAAATAATTAATTTTATAACGCAATTTCTTGTAAACAATGTTTCATTTTTAACTTGTGTTACTTTTTTTACAAGAGTGAAATGTTTTCTAAATGTATTTCATATTTTTTAATTATTTAGAAAATGTACACATATAATATGAACAAAACTAGAATTGGGTAAGTTAATCTATTTTTTTTTTACTAAATTAGGTAAATAGCTTATAAAATTAAAAGTTATATGAAGAAATAACTAGCTAATTAAAAGTTGCGTTAAGTTTAAATTAAATTTAAAAGTTAATTTTAAAAAGCATTTTATTCGTATTAAATTAGAAATTCTTAAGTTTTTAAAGATAGATTAATCAAAACAATTATAATATGGATCTTTAAACAAATTTTATTTGTAAATTAAATTTATATAAAATAACAAAGAAAAATTATTTTCTATTGGAGAATGTATTTTTTTGTAATTTTTCCTTTTACATAGTTAAATTTTTAACTTACGAAAAAATTAATAAATTAAAGTTTATATATTTTGAAAATAATTAATTAAGGTTAAAAATTAAATCGTTTAAAATTAACTAACTTAAGTTAAAAGTTCCTAACTTTTTAACGAATTATTACCCAACCCTGAATAAAATCAAAACACACACATATACACATATGCTACTTAGAAATGCGACATTACGTAATATACACTCAAAGAAAAGTAATATTTAAATTGATGAAATTTTTAACTTAGTTTTTTTAAGTTAAAATACGTTTGAGAAAAATAAAAATTTAATTTCAATTAATGACGTTGTTGGTTTTTTTAAAGTAAATAAATTATTTGTTTAAATTGTTTCTTTAATTTAAACAAATTATTTTTTAATTCAAAAAAGTACTACTGAAAAT
The DNA here is from genome assembly GCA_003595255.1 of Solenopsis fugax. Classification (NCBI taxonomy): domain Eukaryota; kingdom Metazoa; phylum Arthropoda; class Insecta; order Hymenoptera; family Formicidae; genus Solenopsis; species Solenopsis fugax. The sequence goes on from QKQZ01039596.1 coordinate 1,376, forward strand.
GTAAGAAATACTTAATTTTTTAATAAAAAAAATTAAAATTATTTAATTAATAAAATGTTTAATTAAAAAATTTTGAATTATTTAATTTTATTAAATAATTTTTTAAATCAGAAAAAGTATTACCAGAAATGTAAGAAAAATTATAATTAATTTTTTTTTATTTTAAAAAGATTTGCGTTGCACAACCAAACTATTTAATTAATTCTAATAAAAGGAACAACCAAAAAATTTCTTTAAATCAAAGAAATTTTTCTTTGACCGTATAACAATGCACAAATTTCTTTGATTCAAACAAATATTTTTTGTTGACTCGAAGAAACGTTTCTCTGGATGTATTTAAAACAATGTAGCACAACGACGAAAATTCGAAGTCAAGTCGCGGCTTCTTGGAAAGAAACGATCATCTCTCGTATCGATCCAAAATCGCGGGAGGAGAGGTTATGTCCTTTTCACGCATATGTTAGATATGTGGTGCAAGACGTACGTTTGCATTGTATGACGAACGACATGAAGTCTGCACGCGTACAATATCTCTTGAATATTTCGTCGCATCGCTTTCTTGCAGTTATTGACAATTACACTCACCCACGTTCACCGCAATGCCGCTGCTTTCCTGCGCAGCTTCCACTGGAGCATCCGTACTTATCTCGGAAGCCAGAGACACGGAGTCACACATCGAAGCATAAAATACTCACAGGAGCATACAATACTCGCGTACGATGTACATTCGCCAAACTCCGCGAAGCGTGGGCGTAAATAAACAATACCTTCCGTTTCATCGCGCGTCATTATCGTCATTATCGCGGACTAAAACAACGGCGTCCGTGCGTTTACAGTTTTGGACTCCTCGTCCCCCCCCACCTAACCCCAACCCGAAAGTTTGTAAATTTTTGAGAGCTGCGAGCGCGATTAGAATGAACTTTTTTGGAGACGAGACGACACACTGTGCACAACGAGCGTATCGTAAATATTATTAAAACACTGTCTGATGCTATTTAAACATTTTTGTATGACGTCGAGTAAATATTTATGAAATGACGCGCGCGACGAGAGAGCGCCGAGCGCCTCGAGTGTGTCAGATGCGCGTTTGAACGGGTCACGTGACCGTGTCGTTCGCGCCAGTATCGTCTCGATTGAGGGATACACGCATCGTTTTGACGAGCGAGAGAGAAACATTTGCACGAGGAACTGACGCACGGCGTAATTATTACGATCAATAACAAAAGGACTCTCAGAGGCGTCAGAGGTTGGCAATTTGGAGACGAGTCAAGACGAGTGGACGAGAGTGTGCCGTGCAAGTGGATCGCCGCGAGGTTAGGGAGGTTAGTCGGCAAAGAGGCAGGAGGGCAGCGCGCGCTTTGTTGTTGTATAGCGAGGCCGCATGTATTGCCGTATTGCGCTCCACAGGTGGCAATTAATGGTAAATGATCGTAATTTGCGTTATCGTTGCTGCGATAGGATCGTTTTTATGCGCATTGTTCAAGGTCAGAATCGACGAGTGGCTCGAAAACTCAAGGTAAGCAACGTCCGGCTGTCATGAGCGTTTTATAGGTTAGCTTTGTGATCTGAGCGTGATGCGCGTGAACACTTGACTAGCGCAAGGATTTAGTGTTTCGAGGGCTTTGCATCGCCAGATATGCTCGATGAAAGCTTAAAGTCTTATTTCTTCAATTGTCTTTGTATTTTTTCAGTATGAAGAAGGGAAAATTGTCTCTTAATCGAAAACACAATGAGACTCTGGGGGGGACGTGCGATGACCCAGTTCTAATATCATCTGATGATGACAGCATCGATATCGTGCCAAATATGTTGAAAAGCACGAGGGAGTGCACGAACTATCATGATGTGTCAGATGATTTAAATAATGAAGATATCATTATAGATGACGATAAGTCTCACACTTTTAATAAAAGCCCATCGCTATTTAATTGGAGTACGAATGATAAACATTGGAACGGAATTAAAACGAATTTTACTATCAATGCACACCAAAACAATTTTCCAGAAAGTAGTGTCTCGCACTCAAAGGTGATACCTGTACCTAAAAAACGAAAACTAATGAATGATTGGACAAGCCACTCGAGCCATAGTAATATTGAATTGACAAGCATGAATGATTCGAGCTCTAATACAAGCTGTGAATTAGAAGATGATGTAGATCTAGTTTTCAAGACAAAAGATGATCCACTACCGCAGATAGGACCACAGCATGATTTAACAATTGCAGGAATTAAAGTTAAATTTCCTGTAAAACCATATCCCTGCCAGATTGCTGTAGTAAACAGTGTAAGTACTATGATTGTATGATTTAGTCAATGTCATTGGTCTTTCATCATAGTTTTATTAATTATGTTGAAAATTATGTGTGCAGCTTATTGAAGGATGTACAAAAGAGCAAAACTGTCTTCTCGAGAGTCCCACTGGCAGTGGCAAGACTTTGGCTCTTCTATGCGGCTCTTTGGCATGGCAAGAGCATTACAGTGGTAAGTTTAAAATACATGTATTCTCACATAACAGATGTATAACGAGAACTTAAGAATAAGCATCAAAATTTGGCTTATTGCATCATCAAAATTTTGGCGTGATGTTTCCTAGCCATTAACGAGATTATTTCGTTTCGTGATTAAAAGATTATAGAAGATAAGGACTCAATTGGCTTGCATACCAAATTATATTAAAAATCCGTGCGCGCTTAAAGAGTTGAATGATGCATGCTCTCCCGCGATCCATCATATGATATTCATTAATTTCCTACCAATCGTGCTTGTGCAGCGTTTTCCGCGGTCGCGATTATGTCTGTCCCCCTCCAAGATTTATCGCGGAGCTTCGCGAAAATCTCGTTTCGTTGTCGTGCGGCGTCTCGTGACGGTTGGTCGTTAACGTCAACCGTCCTAGCGACTTTTGTCTCGCTATAACACGCGCACACGCGCCCGCCCATCGCGATTGCTCTTGTCGGATTTTTGGCTGTCGTACGAATTTTGAAAATTATAGAGATCGAGCCCCCGTCACCCATCGTACTTGTCTCTCCTTCGCCTCGTGGCAAAGCTTCGTTCTTATCAAAGTTTCCCGAAGTTTGTCGACGTTTTACTTATCTCGTCAGAACTTTAAAAGTTTTCCGGATAATTTCTCAACGCGTGTCACGCATTTCGCGACGCAATTTGTCGCGTGCGTCGGATTGTCAGCTCATTAATCGTTATCTTTATTTTATATTATTATTTTTTAAAGAATACAGAAAGAACGAACTTGACAAATTCTGTGTACTTTATAGATAAATTTGCGTACAGACATGAGAGTACATGTATCGATAAAGCATTCTGCACTGAAAAAAAAGACTGGTTATAAGTACCAAATGTATAGTGAAATAGTATCAATTAAATATTTGGTCAATGTAACCAAAAATAATTTTACTTTTCTAAATATTTAGTAACTTATACCAGATTTGATAATGCTTACTAAACATTTAGTAAAATAAAATTATTTTTTGTTATATTGACAAAATATTTAATTGATTCCATTTCACTATACATTTGGTAGTTATAACCACTTTTTTTCAGTGTGCACTGAAAAAAAAGTCTGGTAATAACTACCAAATGTATAGTGAAATAGTATCAATTAAATATTTTGCCAATATAATTAAAAATAATTTTTCTTTTCTAAATGTTTCGTTAGTATCACCAAATCTTGTATAAGTTTACTAAATACTTAGAAAAATTATTTTTGGTTACATTGATCAAATACTTAATTGATACTATTTCACTATACATTTGGTAGTTATTACCAGTCATTTTTCAGTGTGGCTTTGAACGATAGATTTACCCATCGCCATTTCGTTAATGCGACCGAAATTAAATGTTGCTTTGCAAACGTAACTTATATAATTTTTTTTCAACGAAAGGACATAAAAATTAATCGCGGATCGTAAGTATTATGCGATCAATTCTCATATAAATGCCATGTTGCACCGAATGCAATGCCTGTGACCATATTGAACTACAGATGGAAAGGAGACGTGGGACCTTCGTTTCCCCGAGGAAGCTATTCCGATCGTTAGCGGTTTCTTGGCTATGATATTAATTTAAATTATTCAACCGTTTATGTGCACCGCCGTAATAAGCCTTACGATCACGGAGCTGCCGGTAATTTCGACCCTGCGTGCATGCAGCTAATTGTTCGCGATCCGTGCAATTTCTAAACAATTAGATTTGCCTTTGCAATGCGCGGTGTCCCGTACCGTCCTCAGTCGTACCAGTCTGCGAAAAATAGCGGGACGACCGAGCATAATCACCTTTCGTTAGTGTAATGCGACGAGAATGTAATTTCATTCAATGCCGAGCGTTCGATAGCCGCTTTCATGCACATTATTCTATCTATTGCGATAAGATATTGTATCTTACGTTCTTAACAAATGCTATCACTAATATGATTTGCACTTTATAGCATTATAATATACACATTAAGAGGTTACATACTTTCTCGATTCTGAAAAATTATATTTAAAAAAATTTTTTTGGAAAGGATAATAAACTTAATATTTACAAAAAAGACATATTTTATTGAATATTAATGTGTAAAAAAAAAATTTTTTTTAAACTGTTTTGATTTATTTAAATTGACTTTTACTCTTGAGCCCACTCCTCCAGTCTTAGCGCTTTAGAATTTTGTAAAACAAAAATAAGAAAAATGATTACGAGACTCCTAAATGATTGTGTCATTAAAATCTTACGGGACAAATTTCAAGATTTTCTAAAAATCGAAAAGTTATACCATTTAAAAAAAAAGATTCAATTTTGCCGACAAATTTTCAACCTTTAAATGTTTATAAAATTTGTTATAATAAAAAATTTAAAAAATGGCTCTACAAGTCATAGCAAATTGCTTTTTACACAAGTGAAAACTTGTTTTATCTTGATTTTTTGAAAGAAGGTATGTAACCCCTTAAAACTTGGAACTTAATTTTTGGTAAAATTTTCTGACGAATTCAATCGAATCGAATAAAAATGTAGCATATCGTAGTTTGATTCAAATTTGGAGTTTATGCATTATGCGTTATTTGAGATTGACATTCTTCATAACGTATACCATAAAATCGTAAAACCAGCAAAATCGTCCACTGTTTCACTGAGACATAGTCTTCTTAATACTGCCTTATCTAGAGTCGTAGTATCCTTCGCGAGATCTATTACCCATCAACAATCGATGACGCTGCTTATCCCATTGGAAAGTTTGACGATGGAGACGCATTTCTGCGGCTATAGCCTTCGGAGTTTTCTCTGAAAGAACAACTAAATCAGCCAGAATTGTTCGCAAACTCAGTGATTTATCATACAATAGTATCTTAATGTGGCATATCGTTCTTTATTATGAATGTCGACCTCGAAATTATTGAGGAACAATTGCGTCGCGACTTGCAAAGCAAAAAAAGTTGCTTTCCAAATTGGAACAATTTATTTATTTGTGGAATATTTCGTTTATTGGAATATTTTTCTAATTCAATTTTAATGAAATATTCTTTGCTTTATATTTCCATGTTTGGATTCCGCGAAAGATATTTGCTAAATTTACCTATATACGCTGATGTCGAGCTATATTCTGAGCAATTATAACATCGGTTCAAGTGCACATCGCGATAATGAGGCTGGAACGTCGCGAAGTATTCGACGATCGCGTGCCATTTCGAGCTGCACGAGCAGCGAATTAAATGTTCCGCGATGTTAACGTCAAATTTGCGTGAGCAATGTCAGATCCGCGAGGACGACGTAGGACGGACAGGACGTCTCCAGGAATACCGGGAAGGACAGCACGAACCGTCGTCGCCTTCCGGAATTGTGGACGCGTTCGCCCCCAAGTCTCGTCCTCGTGACATCTCGTCACAAATCGAAAATTACCAGGCACGCGAAGGTTCTTTTTTCTTTTTTAAAAATGCCTTGACAAAGAAATGATGAAAAAAAGCGCAGTTTAAGAATCCCCTCATTGAGCATATCATCACTTTTTATTATTATTGAACAATGCATGCATATTATGCAGTGCAATTATAGTGACATAGAATTTGACTTATTTTATCATAGTAAAAGCAAGTAAACAAACACGATTAATTGTAGGCAAAGAGAGAGAGAGAGAGAGAGAGAGAGAGAGAGAGAGAGAGAGAGAGAGAGAGAGAGAGAGAGAGAGAGAGAGAGAGAGAGAGAGAGAGAGAGAGAGAGAGAGAGAGAGAGAGAGAGAGAGAGAGAGAGAGAGAGAGAGAGAGAGAGAGAGAGAGAGAGAGAGAGAGAGAGAGAGAGAGAGAGAGAGAGAGAGAGAGAGAGAGAGAGAGAGAGAGAGAGAGAGAGAGAGAGAGAGAGAGAGAGAGAGAGAGAGAGAGAGAGAGAGAGAGAGAGAGAGAGAGAGAGAGAGAGAGAGAGAGAGAGAGAGAGAGAGAGAGAGAGAGAGAGAGAGAGAGAGAGAGAGAGAGAGAGAGAGAGAGAGAGAGAGAGAGAGAGAGAGAGAGAGAGAGAGAGAGAGAGAGAGAGAGAGAGAGAGAGAGAGAGAGGAGAGAGAGAAAGAACGCAAATGGTATAGATTGATTCTAATTTTAATTTATTTTATAAAGTTGTAAAAACTTAGACGAAATTTTTATGGAACTATATTTGGATAAAAGTGTCGCACTTTATGCGTTGCACTAAATAAAATATGTTTTTTATGAAATATTTCGTAGGCAATTATCTGTTATTTACGATGCGTTTTTAGTTCGCCGATGCGCATCCCTAATTAGGCAAATCAGGATGGAGCGACTCGATGGGCATTAGTCATGATACCGATTTTTGTATATGTGTAGCCAGGGATACGTGCGTAGGTGTGCACGACATCCTGCTTTTCCCAGTTATAATTTGCTTTATGCTTTAAACCTGGCGCTGTCACGCTCTGCCGGAGGTCGAGTGGTACTGCTAGCCGCCAAACTGTAAACTTAGCTCGTTGGAGAGCCGCATAAATTAGATCCTCGAAAGGGAATAGAGAATTTTCTAGCGTCGCGGTTTAATCGATATCGCCGTTGCCGTCGACTCGCCGGAGACTCGTCTCGACATTTAGCTTTCTTTTAAAAAAATGTAATTAATCTAATTGGGAACGTGAACAATATTGAATGGACATGTAGGTTGCGACATAACGGTGACATATTTCTACATGGAATGATTTTGCTGAAGCACCTGAAAATTTAGCTAGATCTGAAAATAATTTTGTTAGACCATCAAAATAATTATGTAGGACACTCAAGCTGATTGCTAGAATGTCAAATTTTTTTGCAGCACTGCTCATCATGCTTGAGCGACCTACGTAATGATTTTGATAGTTTAAGAAAATTATTTTCAGATCTATGTCTAGCTAAATTTTTAGATACTTAAGCAAAACCGTTCTTTCTATGTAAAAGCTTGAGAAATAGAAGAAAAGAAACAGTCGCTTGTACGGATCTCGGATCTTATAATGCATTCGCTATAAAAGAGGGAGGTGTTGATAGAAAGAAAATGCGAAACTCGAGAAGTCAGCTCGCAGCCACTTTGTTTGGCGGGCCGCATGCGACTTGCGAGCCGCATGTTTAACGTGCCAGCCATAGCGGCCGATTAGCTTGACGTAACATTCACCGGAGAATTCGAAAAACTTAAATCGTTCGTAGAAAGGAGGAGCGTGATGCGCCGCGTCGGTAGACGGGGGGAGGGACATCGAGAGGGTTGGACGAATAAATTTCGAAAGTTTATCGCGGAATCGCATGCCGGCTAATGTCACTTTATTACCAGTAGAAGACGACGGCGACGCGGAGACAGGCTCGCCTCTGTCCTGGGTTCGGGGACGAGGGGGCCGCGGGAAGGATAAGTTCGAAATAACCGGCAGCGACGAGACCCATTGTGCGGCAGGAAACTTGGGAAGTCATAATAATTATCGGCGAACGCGGAATTATATATTGTGTCCCCGTGGCAGCCTGTCGTCGTCCTCGTCGTCGTCGTCGTCGTCGTCGTCGTCGTCGTCGCCGCGAATTGTCTTTGCGCCTCAGCATGCAACTCCAACGGAATATGCAGCTACATGCCCTGTGACGTCCTGACATTAATAATGTGCCGAGGATCCGCCTTTTATGCCGAAGGTACCAACCGTGGTACCATCGCCGAGGACTTTTCCCAGAAGGAGCTCGCCGATCATGCCGTGCATTTCGCTCTTGCACGATCTACATTCTCGCGTTCTCTTCTGGGTATCTGGGTGGCTTTTAAGGAAAGCAACTGTCATAGGATCGGATTATTGGTTTAACGTAAATTTTACTTAATCACGCAAACATCATAAATATATCCAATACAAATTTTATTACAACTAATTATAGCGATTAATGATCATGGAAGCAATTTTTACTGCGACATAAAGTTATTTCTTATTATATTTCCCTATTTTTGGATGGTTTTTCCCCCTCTCGCATCTCTTGGATGTTTATCGGAGTGTAAAGTAGTGACGCATCGTATGGGTGAAAACCCTTTGAATTTGATTCTGAAATTGAGTGTCGAAACTCTACCGTTCATTCTTTTATACGTTTCTTTGCGACTCTCGAGATATGCGAGAGAAGGTGAGGCGAATGAAAAGGGAAAGATAGAAACCTGGAACGGTAGTCCTGTGGAATGGTGCAGGGCTACCCGCAGAGCACGCTACTTGCTATGGCAGCTTCGCGAGCAAAAGACAAAGGAGGGCCCACGCTTTCATCCGTGCCGACATTAAGGTACCTACTGTATATGCCCTTTCGGGACACAATAAGGTAAGGTCTGCATGCGGGTCCAACGGATCTCACGTCTCCTGTGTACACGTATACCCTTCTCACAATGAGACTCTCCCACTCTCTTTCCTGCCTCCGCGCTTTTTTTTTTTTATTAATCCGTTCGCTGGAGTCCTTTTTCTTCGACGGCTATGCACTTCGGCCCCGAATTCCAGGGTAAAGGATAATCGAAGCGCCAACGCGCGACCAAGATACTCGACAAGTCGTAAAACATTCGGCGCGTTATCCGCGAGCGATAATAAACCCGCGGCGTTCGGCGAAATTGATTCCGCGGCTAATGAGTCCCAGTTATTTACGAACCATCGCGATGACAGTTCGGTAGAGAAGAAGTGGTACGGAAGGACCGTTTCTGTTTCTTTTTTTTTTTTCGTGAGAAAAAAGTCTCGTCGCGTCGTCTATTTTCTCGCTCGATCGATACTTGGAAGTTTGAAGCTTCGCGAGTCACGAGAGATTGCAAAACCCTGACACGAAGAAAACATCTCTCGTATGTGTGCATCTAGGATTGACCTCACACAAAAATATAGTTGCCGACCGATAATAGGATGCCGGGGGAGCTCTCGCGAGAGCGAAAGGTCTGTGGACAGACCTCGCCGGTTCCGGACGATGCCTGGGTAAGCGAATAAGATAAGGGACCCCCCGAAGGAATACGGCGTGCGCCGCCGGTTCCCAACCAGTCCTGAACTTCTCTCTCGGGTGGTCCACGGCATCCCTCTGCCCCTCCGCGCGCTCCTTCTTTTATATTGGCCCCCTTTCTTCCTTCCTCGCGCCATCTCTTCTGCATCCCGCCTCTGCCGCGGCTCGTTTCGCGAGAGCGAGACCCGGTTGCTTCCGGTTACATTTCACGACTTCGCACAGCTGCCAATCGATTTTAGAAAATTGTTTTGCGCCAATGTCATTATCGATCGCGATGAAAAAATTAAAATAGTATCACAAAGTATTTAAAAAATTAATAATAGAAAAGAAGGAAACGAAGAGTCTAATATATGTATAGATGAAGTCCACATGTAACGATTTTTTAAAATAAATTAAAAATTATGAGGAAGATTTACACTTTTCAAGTTTAATTCGGTAGCGTAGAGTTCGCGATCGAATAGTCGCGATTGCACGGTCGTTCGATCGGCGGTCGGTCGATAGAAACCACGACGATCCACCTCCTTCCGAGAAAGGATCCGCGATTCAAAAAGCGCCGCCCTTGCGAATTCCAAACGACCCGCGATCTTACATAATTCCACATGCTCGGCAAGACCGCCCGGCGTCCTGGAATCGTCCCTTTCAGAATTTCCAGGATCCCGCTAACGATTCCGGATATTCCGACTGCAGAATGGACAATCTTGAGTCTTCGGTTCTCGGCTTTTAGAATTTCATCTGCTTATTCAATTTTCTAATGCAAATCGAACGGATTAGGAAAAACATTTCTTAATTCGTCTCGGTACATTGCTTTATATTTTCCTTATATACTTAATAATATAATTTGACTTTTTATTACTCTTTCAATCTATAATTCTTTCATGCATTTGGACTTTTAAAGTGTCTATTATATACAATTAGAAAATTTATATATAAAATTTAACAAGCATTTATTCAAACGGTTTATTCCAATTTTTGTGTTAATACACAAGATAAATGTTTTAATACATGTATAAAATTAACGAAAAATGTAATACTTTGACACAATTTAGAAACAGTTATAAAAGCATATATCTTCAGTAAAATTAATATTTATAATTTAGTGACAAATCGTTAACCGTTCAGAGTAGTCGCTTATATATCATATCACAACGAGTTTATTTAATTATTTTATTAGTCCGACTACATAATGATTTTTGAAGATTTTTGTTTTGTGTACCTGTCCATGGCATCGATCGAACCTTTTTATCCAATTGGTTGTCACTGGTCTATTCAACCATGTGCCAACGCAACATCTTGGAATTATTGAAATATTCCTCGATCATGTTAATGACATTATTATCTGGAGAATTGTTATGCTGAGAATGGTCCGAAGTGGGACCGAAACGTTCATTGAAAAATTTTGAATAAAAAGATTTTGTTTGCGCACCAATAACCGCGCGGTTACTCTCATTAGCCCTATACATTTCAAATTTGATTTATAATTTAATAATACGTACATTTAATTTGCTTTAGAATTTACATTTTAAAACTACATTATTTTTACATTATTTGTTTAATTACTTATAAATTATATTTATTTTAACTCTAAGACATGTTGAATATTAATAAAATATTCCAATAATACAATCATATTACGTATATTACACATTAAATTAAATATGTATGTTAGAAATTTAATCACAATTTTAACATAAACCAGTTTTAACGTAAATACAAAATGTTTTCTGTATTGCATATTACACTTTATGTATTATTGTTACAATTAATAAATAATTCTCATGACTTAAATGAATTATAGGCAAAATTTTTTAGACTCTCTGATATTAATAGATAAAACGCGCGGAAATAAATTATGTTGGTCTCTTAGCGCCGAGATAATTTAAAGCGAGTGCGAACTCACGAAACACGTTCGTTCGACGAATTCGACCACGCATTCCCCAATGTAATTCACGTGGAATCGATCGTGTAGAACTTCGATATGGGCGCTTTTCGTTCGGGCGGAAATGTTTCTCGCAGGTAAATCGCGGGCGCCAGGCGCCCCCGGGCGTGTCGGAAATCGCCCGCCACCGTTTCGCCAATCGACGCCAATATACTTGTCGTCGTCTCTTAAAATAATGCCGGTCAAATGCATTTTTTTTCTATTCAGAAACAATACACGCACGCACACGTACATAGCGATTTGAGTGAATGGGATTTATAAAAATGTATAAAATTGCTCAAAAATGATAAAGTTCCCTCGAAAAAAAAAAAGAAAATGGTAGTATCAATAAATTGACTACTACATCAATAACTGATGGTATTTACTAATGTAGTGTCATCAGTTACCTAATCAGTAGTCAGTTTATTGAAACACTTTATCAGTTCTTTTTTTCAAGGGCTCAATCGTGTATTTTGAATCAAAAGAGATTCATATCTTCCGCAAAGATTTCATAACGTGTCTTTCTTAATCTCGTTATCAAGCAAGAATGAAGAAATTTACTATGTTTAGTATTGCATATCAGAATGTGTTTCATGTTTATTTTATCACCATTGTATTAAATGAGAGCGGACTACTATCGGCAATATATACAATTTCGATATCCGACAACATCCATTGCGCTCTTTCATTATCGATCCCTTCCCTCTTCTTCTCTTCGCGTAAATACGCGGAAAGAGAGAATGCGGCAGTAGAATGAAATGTAGGTGGAGCGGGAGGTGGACGGTGAGCGGAAGGAGATGAGAAGACAGGAAAGAAAAGTACACTCGCGATCGCTTATAGTTAAGTGCAGAAACTTCTCCCGCGCATTCTGCACTGCCATGCACTTCTCTAGCCTGAGTATACAAATTTATGGCGTGCATACGCACAATATGCGTGCACATGGCGTTAAACAAAAGCCGCCTGTGTGCGCGCGTGCGTGTGCCGATCATGAATATGTATGGGTCTTTTTGCGGAAGATACGTGCGTGTCCTTTTTGCCCTGTGCGACTCGTGTGTGCGTGCAAGATCAAAGGATGCCGCCCACCTCCCGTTCTCTCTTCATCCCCCCTCCCCCTGTCGCACACACGTGCATTTTCCCTCCTCTTTCTCTCTCTCTCTCTCTCTCTCTCTCGTTCGCTCTTTCTTTTTTCTTGTCTCTTTATTCCTGCGTACGTAGATTACGCGACCATATCCTTCGTCTCACACCCCACCACCTTCCCTTTTCTTATGGCGACTGTGCGTAACGTTTATCAGCAAATGCGACAGTAATCTTCGTCGCTGTATTAATGATGTATTTTTCGGAATGCGTTTTACGCGGTGCGATACCACGGTAGACCACCATCGTGCAATTCGTGGATGTAACGTACGTTAATAATAAATAAGTGAGGAAGAAGTTTTGTTGAGAAATTTTTGCGATGATCTACATCTTCGGATCTGGTTTACGGAAAGACTGAGAACTTTTAATCTAGATAGAAATTTTCATGACAAATACAAAGTTGCAGAATTATCGTTTTAATGTATTTTTGCATAATTTTTGTTAAACTAAATATGCAAAGAGTTTCAGTTACGCAGGGAATATTTTCGTTCGGCGTTAACCAACGTTCTGCGCTTTACACGACTCGGAAAAATTAAATCAACTAACTCTCAACGTTAATTTCGCGGCAATTCCGGTTCGCACGGTCTTCACTCGCGTCGGGGTGATTTTTTTTTTTGTCAACGACGCGCCAACCGACGCGTAAAATCGCATATAAACGAGGTGAGAGTATTCCCGGCCGAGCGTTTAGGCAAAAAGGCCGGATTTATTGAAGCCTGAAGCGGAAGTCCGAAGGCGGTGTTCGAATCGGCCACGGCATAAACGAGTACCGAGAAGGCATTCAGCCAATAATGCGCCCACAGCGCAAAGAATTCCTCGTTGCGCGCGCGTCAGCGGACCGGGAAGGAAGTGAATGCTAATTAATGACTCTTAATTCTCTTAATTGGTCGTTACAAACGCCGCCGATCGCACACTGGGCCCGTACTACTACTTCTCGATTGTTGTAGACTCCCTCGGAATAATCGAGCCTCTGTTTCCCACAGCGCGCGTCTTTGCGAGCATCTTTGCGAAGTAAACTCGACCCATCCGGTATGCGATTAATTGCGAAAAAAAAGGCGACAATCTTCAATTGGTATCGGTGAAGAGAGCAATGGACTTCGTGGCTCCATCTGCGAACGAATGTTGGAAATGTCTGGGGCAAAAGCTAGCTGAGACACGAACCCGGCATACCGGGTGGGTAGGGAAAAAAGGGTGCAAATAGAGAATCATCACATAAAAACAAAGAAAAATTATTTTTCAAATCAGCGAAAAACAATGTTTTAATGCTATTTATTTATGATATACTTATTGTGGATTGTTACACTTTTATTTTTTATTTATTTATTTATTTTTTTTTTAAATTACGAAAAGGAGAAACAAAATGTTTTGATACAAATTTAAAAAGCAGTTTGTTATTTTTTCTTAATTACTGTATTCACTATATGCATACCAAGAAAGAAATGTGGTGATGAAGCGAAATCTGCTCGTAGGATCTTTATTAGACAGAATAGTAAATGTCACTTACAGTTAAATGACAATATCTCTCTTTCTCTTTTCCCGTATATTTATTTTATCTTTACATATTCTTCCACTTGTCGCAGAATTCATTAACGAACTGCCGCCACATCTTTAAAAAACTTCTGTCGTTCTTCATTATTCATCAGTGATATTTATCTTCAAAGAGAGCTCTTACTCGTCAAAGAATTTCATTCTGTAATTCTACATATCGAAGCGAAATTATTGCACGCATTTCCATATTGCACGAGGCGAACAGGAATATGTTTTTTAATTTTATTTATAAAATCCATTATGTATCAAGTCGGATATTAAGAAACATGGAACGCATACATAATGATTGTAGGATCTTATTTAAAATGACATATATAATTGAACACTCCTATAATTGAACTTCTTTATAGCAAATAAGGAAAATTATTCTGTGCAGTTTCCAGAATATATCAAATTAATTATTGCATATTGAAATCATGCGATGATCAGAAAAGTGAAAAGAGAGAAGAAAGAGGTATAACATCGATACGATCACGATGCGATGTTCGTCACATACGACAGAAATTATAATATTATAAGATTGGAATGTAAAGACAAGGCCCAGAGGGTCGAAGTGACTTTTCGACGACGATGACATTGTCAATGCGAAATTAAAAATGCGTCTACAAATGAACTGGCACGAAAGGAGGTGAGAGTGGAGTGAAGCGGGCTTGGGTTTCCGTGCCCGAGCTTCCATTGGCGGGCCCGCGATATTCTCGACGATGCCGACGAGGAAAACAATGCCGGGAATTTGCGTCAATGCTCTCTTCAGCGGCATTTCATCGACGACGACGACGGCGATGACAATACTGAGGACTTCCTTGTAACGTTTATGCCGTTCCCCCTTATCTGTCGGCCCCACCGAAATCAGCAAATGCCTGTTTACCAGTGGCGCATTTATTAAAAATTTTTTTATCGAGTAGTCGAGTTTTTACCACACACAAATTTTTATTTATTTATAGTGATTTCGGCTGAGGCACAGATAACCATCTGGGTCCTGAAATGTGCAATCGGTGCGCCCCAGCCGAAATCGCTATTATTTCTTCATGAAGAGATGCAAGAACTGACATAGCTTTCAAAAAATTTGAAATATTTTAATTGAAACATCTGTATCTGATCTATTGGAGGATGTAATTAATTTAATTTACTATATTTTTCGAACGGTTACAAAGATGGCTATTAAGGAAGATATACGTCCAGTTGTTTTTTTTTAATACCTAGAGAGAGTTAAAAATTTAAGATATAGTTTTAGACACGTAAAAAACAAGTTCAGTTTTTAAGGCGCGCAGATTTTCGAGTGCGATGATGGTGTTCGTGGGCTAACGATTTCAACAAATATGCTCAAGGCAGGATATAACAATATGATAAATACGATGAAAAAAACGACGTTATTTCCCAATTACGGCGGGTTTTTTTTAATGGTCGGTGCTCGCATTACCTTTCGTCGACTTTGCCGCTTTTCGTCCCTTCCTCCCCTTTTCGCCCTTCGACGGTTCTTCGTTCTTTGACACTTTATGCGCGTATATTCCTCTTTCCCCTGCCGCGGAGAGAGGAAATGTAAGTCGGGTGTGCACGCATATGGTGATGCGATCCGTGTGTACCAGACGAAACCGCCCCGCGTCGCGGCTCTAATTAACCGATTCTCATTACGTAGTCGCGTTATACGAGGCTGCGTTTAATGAGACCACCGGTACGTCGTACGGCTTTCCTTCTGCCTCCCTTCCTCCTTCTCCTAACAATCTCCATCCCTCTCCGGCACCGGCGCATCGCTCTCCAGCCTTTCTCTCTCTCTCTCTCTCTCTCTCTCTCTCTCTCTCTCTCTCTCTCTTTTTCTCTCTTCTTCTCGCGGTCCACATCTCGTCTGGCCGCCGCGCTATGTCGCGCCGAGACGATCGGCTTCCGTCGTGGGTGGTGATGGATTTTTTATACGAGAGGAAGGAAGCAACGGATCAATGCGATGAAGACGAAAATTTATCGCGGACACCCGGTATCGATCTCGCGAGTCGGAGCGAGTCCCTTATCGAGACCATATTATGTACCGTCAATCGTGGGGATCGTAAGTTTTTAAATGCCGATTTCAACGAACGTTAATATGCGCGGTTGCGATCTCTTAACATGACCGTGTGCCGCGATATACATATATCGCAATCGCGAGCGAGTGTTTCGATTTCGTGCTTAATTTACTGTACTAAATAATTATCGATGACTGAATGCAATCGCGAGAGTTCCCGGAACTTTCACTGTCATAACACGCCGCGTCGTACTTTGCGAAACAGTTTTGCCGCTTTCCCTTTCCGCTTCCAGTTTTATTTCCTTCTTCAACTTTTATTCACGACAAAGCGAAATAGTCAAGGGCGATACGCAATTTGCAACATGAAAAACCATGCCTCGCGATATAATACACTGATAATTAGTCCTGCAATTACTTCATATGACCGCACAGAATGAAAAGTCATCTATTAATTTTACATGTAAAAAAATAATACCTACAAGAAATGATTTATACACTGTAATAAGATTTTATTATTTCTTACATGATTTTACTCTGATTTGAAATCAACAAATAGAATTCAAGTCATAATGTCACGATAAGAACACGGGTATAAAGAATTAAAATTAATATTTTGTAATTTTAAAATATTTCGATAACAAGTAAACGATTGCTTTTATCACGGTATGTCGATTGTTCGAATGTTGTGCATTCGACGAACTTCGGGATACGTATCGAGCGATGTTACGCTGGATCGGCGCGCAATCGGCGATCCCGTTCACCGCCGCTCTCCGCCACCGATGGTGGAGGTCCAGGAAGAGGCTGCGCTCTCCTGACAATCGGTTTCTCGGGGACACGGCATTCGGATTCGACTTCGCGTTCTTTGTCGAGGAGGTGGATGGTCTCCATCGCACACAAAGTGCCCATGTACATTGTGCTCCTAGCCAGGAGGATTCTGAATTCCCATTGGGCGAAAACCGTCACAGGCACCACGCCCATCGGACCTTCTATAGAGGTTCACCTATACCCATGAGTCTTCGAAGAGATTCTCTCTCTCTCTCTCTCTCTCTCTCTCTCTACTTCTATCTCGCTCTCTTTCACCCTTTCTCTGTTTCTGTCTCTATCTCTCTCTTCCTATCTCCTTTCTCCCTTTATCTCTCTTTCTCTCTCTTCTTCGTTCCACGTCTCTCGCCGTTCTGAAGAGACGTAGCTTCTGTACGCTTCCGTCAATGTATACACACGTGCGTGTCGACAGACACGCGTCCGCGAGAGAGAATCCGCGTGCACCACGGACATGTATGCACGATTCATTGCACTTCGATTCTTTCTCTCTCTCTCTCTCTCTCTCTTTCTCTTTCTCCTCACCTTGATGCAGTTCTCTCCCTTCCTTCTTGCACACTTGCTCTTGCCGCTTCACTATGGTCTCTTATTCGCTTCTGTTTTCCGAAGAAAAGAAACAAAGACAGAGACATAGAAGGAGAGATAAAGACGAAGAAAAGGAGTGAAAGAGAAAGAAGTAGAGGGAAGGGGAGTAGTTCTCGGAGAAGAGGGTGAGTTGCCTCTAACGGAGGGTACTACTAGCTCGCGCTACCCTTCCGAGAAAGACGAAAGGAGGAACAAGGAAGAGTCGACAGAGTAGAAAGCGCTATTAGCTCCGATCTGCCTGTGCCCGGCAGATTTCTCGAAAACAATTTATTCCTTTGTCGTTTGTAATCCGGGATAAAGGATCTTCTTGAGATAACGAGGCCTCCCGCGCACGCGTCGCTTATACACGCGCCGTGCAAAACGTGAAATATGCGAGAAAAGTCGAGTCATTAAGAAGTCGGCGCGGCTTTGAACTCGTTAGGCCGTGTAAATGAACGCAGACGGGGAGATCAATCGAGATGCTCCTCATCTGAATATTTTGAAAGAATATCGTCAAGAGAAACTTTGAGCTTAAAGAATACTAATAAAGGCTCGAGCTGAAGCAACGGGAACAGTTTTGTGAATTAAAATATATAATATTATAACTAAAATGTATTCATTTGAAAGATGAAAAATGTTTATATAATATAGCTTAATATTTTTTTTTTTGTACTGACGAAGAACGTGAATACAAAAAATATTACCCATACTTGTATGGCAAAATATAAAAATTAGAGAAGAAATAACAAAATGTATATGAATGAATTTAATTTTTATATTCTGCGTAAAAATTTGAAAAGTTTGAAATCATAAGCCATAATTGAGAGAATGTAATATTTCAAATTTCTTACTATAATTTAAGAAATTATACTAATTAAAAGATAGGCAATTATAGATTATCAATTATAGACGATTATTTTGAAAACAAAATGATTTTTTAAAAATGTGACAAATTTTTCGAGCAAGTTTTTGAGATTGTTTAAATGAAAGAAAAAGAATAAAATTACTTTCTTTTTTTCAGATTTTAAATAGTTTGATTAATTGCTCAAGTGCTTATTTATATTATTTTCAAAGATTTGATATGTTTTAAAAGATGTAATTTGCAATATCCAAGCTAGAGTCCAGAATTTAGAGATGAATCGTGAAATGAGAATTAAAGATTACTGATTGATAGTTGGAAAGTCGAATACGTATTCATAGTCAAAATTATCGCATTTGGATGAGAGAGAATTTCATGTGCAGTAATACTCAACGCGCCGTTTCGTGCGCAACTCGCATTGCACAACTCTCAATTTGCTCCCGCGGGAAAAGTCCCGCGCGAATTCATTTCGCCGACTTATATTTTCCCGCGGGAGTCGCTTCGGGAAGTAGTCGTGGCCTATGATCTCGATGGGAAATCTGGGCAAGCAAAAAGTCTCGTGGGATAGATAGATACACGCGGATCCTACCCACGTACATACGCGCGGCAGAAGGGAGACGGCGTAAATCCGGCGACCGAGCCGTCATGTAATATCGCTTCTAATTCCTTTAATTAAATATACGCGCTGGAGGGAGATATATAGAGACTAGGTTACGCGAATGGTTCGTAAAATCGTAATGTGAAAATGTTAAGCTCCGCGCGTCCCGGAAAGGAAATAATTCAGGTACGTTCGATCGCTCGGAAAGGTCATCAAAACATGTCGCGCTCGTCGTATTTGTCAATGTTCTGTCTCTTAAAAAAACCTCGAGTTTTGAATTTAAGCAAATCTGTGATGTTTTCCGTATCGCTTGAAAAATTAAAATTTAGAGACATTATTGATGTACACGGAAAGAATAATTTTGCTGAAATACAGATTTGAAAATAATTATGTTGAACCATTAAAAAATTTATATTAGACGTTTAAGTTGGTTTAACTAGAAAAATTTTTTTATAAAAGTATCGTCATGCTTGAACATCTTACATAATTATTTTGATAGTCCAACATAAAATTATTTTCTGATCTGTATCTAGATAGATTTTTAGATACTACAATAAAACTATTCTTTCCGTGTAGAGTTTATGAGTAAAAACTACATTATTTTTTTTAATTCTATTAAGAAAAATTTTAACAAACATAATTTATGATTTTATTTTTACATAATTTATGATAGAAACTTAGACCTTTTTATAAGTTTCTACAAAAATGGGATATTCACAATATATATTCTTCGTTTTGTCGGAAAACGAAGAATATATTTTGTTTGAAAAAATGCCGCAATCTCTAAAACTTGTCAAAAACGTACGTCCGTATACAGATCGAAATCAGTTCGATCGAAATCAGATCCTAAGAGAAACATGCGAACCGGGTGGCCCTTCTGATTTCGGGACGTTTCTCGCTACTTTTCTACGATTGAATTTCCGATTCACGTAAATCTTATCGCCGTCGTGAGATCTCTTCGCCGTCGACAATACGCCGGAATAAAGAAGTCGGTAAGAGGAGCGCTCTCTCGCGGTTCGGTTTATCCCTGGTGATCTGGAGCGAAGTATACCTCACGAATTTCACGTTTCGCCCCTTCTCACCCCGTAGCCCCGATCTCGTACGCGAAGCAGCCTCCGGGTCAGGTCCTGTTCGAGTGTTTACGCAATAGACGCTTTTGTCCATCGAGCGATGAGCATCATTGTCTGTCCATCTGTCTGTCTGTTTACCGAATAGATATCCGCGAGTGGCAGGATAGAAGACCCTGTTCTCTCATCCTCCTTCCCTCTCGTCTCTGTCTCGCTCTTTCTCTCTTCCCCCCGTCGGCGGCCTCTCCAAGCTCGAAGATGTACTTTTGTGCCTTTATGAGAGAAGCTCGCCCGAGCCTCGTTCCCTCTTTTGTTCTTTGTCCGCTGTGGAGGTTTTCGTTTCCACGGTAAGGAGAACGTGAGGAGGGAGGGGGAGGGGAGGGAGGAGAATCCTGGCAGGATTTTGCAGGACCTTTTCATCTATCTTCCCGATTCTCTCTCCCATTCTCGCTCTCTTACTTCTCCGGAGAGGGTTTTCGATTTCTCGGGATGCACCCTTCGCTCTTCGAGAAACTACCGCGAGACAGGTTACCGGTACTGGTTCCTCTTAGAGACGACGTGGACACAAGCGGACGCCAAAATCGATCTCGAGATCCTGGGATGTTGTTCAAGCCAGAGCTTGTTTCTAATTGGATGGACGCGCGGTTTGTCGAAGCATCCGTCAATGGTTACGAGGACATCGAGAGGCGAGCCTACTTCTCGTCAGAGTCTGAGTCTGAAGTACACAAACATAACGATGAGTGTGCCGACTTAGGTTCACTCTCATTACGTCAATTATTTTACTGGTATATATAAAGAACTCGCTCTTATATTATTCAGAATGATCCGCATGAAATATTAATGTGTAAACAATTTTTGCCACTCTCTAGACCATTATTATTTGATACTAATATTAATCATTTATTACTGTTCATACACAAAAAAAGATAGAAAAATATGTAAAATATCTTCCAGGATTTTATATATGTATACAATTTTACAATTATGAATTATCTTTGATATTTTAAGGATTATTATTTGCAATTGGGGAGGGGGGGGGGAATAGTTGGATTGTCAATCGTGAAAATGAAAACAGTTCTCACCGCGGTGTTAACAATGAAAATAAATCGCATGCAATGGTTGTTTGCAAAAGCCCAGTTGCCAGATTTATCTGTCAACAAATTGTATTTAAACTGTCGACCGCTCGTCACGCTTGCGCTTATATTGCATGCATTTTCAACGTGAAGAACTGAAATTTGCTTCCATTGATTTCGACACGAGAGTATTAAAATAATCAGTCACCAATGGGAAAGAAGTTTTAATATTTTTTTTATATAATATTGTTATTATACGCACATACATAGAGTCCTTCAAAAATGGATTATCTTTATGGGAAATATTTATTCTGTGGATTTTTTGCGTATAATGTACGTGAAATCAGTCATTAAGTCTCTAAAGAGCTATTCAGGGATTTTCCTGTTCTTGACCTGAAATGAAAAAGGATATCCAACAGCAGCGTGTTTAACGCATTCAAGAGTGAAATGTCGCTCGGGCGCCATTACAGTGGCCATATTTACCCTGATCGTCAGCCTCGTAGGGGGTCTGTATGCTGGCGGTGTCCATACCCACCACGTAAGTGGCGTACAGACGCTATCAAAAGTACATAATGTACCGCCATCCCGGTGGTATACGTTCACTATTCAGGATATATTATAATTAATGCGGACTCTGATAGCTGTCGAAATTCATATGCTTTGCATTGTGCATATTATTGATGCCATTTAATAGCGAAATAATTTTATAAGGATTGCATTTTATATTCTGACATACTCTCTCTAATTAGGAATAATTTAGCACTAATTGCCACAAGCCTAACTAATTGGTGAATCATAATTATTTTTCCAGGCCCTCTTCCCCTTCTCTTTCTCCTTCTCCTTAGTGAATCACATTGCTCTTGCGAGTTTTAGAATTAGCGCATAAGAAATTTATTTGAATAATGGATTTGATTAACGCGGGGACATTTTTCATTTAAATACATTTTGTTTGATAAAGATGTTTTATTTAAGTCATTGGATTGATCAATATCGTCGATACTCGCCGAAAGAGATGTCACTCGAATAAAAATTCTCTGTCACTCTCTCGTGACATTTCTCTCTTCATCAATTTCGAATTTCTTATTCTGTGAAATATCTTCTTTTTTTTAAGAGGGTACACCAAAGATAAGAGATCTTTTTTCATGCAACTCCCGCGCTTCAGATGTGCTGAAAAAAAGAAAGAAGATGCGAAGAGGAGTCTTCTCCTAGTTTCTAGGGGAATGGCACATACCTAACAAGTTACTGCTAACAAGCCGCGCGTTTCTTTCGCTGCTCCTTTCTCTCCATCCTTTCTTCTCATTCTTTCTTTTCCTTGAGGGTATCGTGAGCGAGGAAAACAAGCGGCCGTTCTTGCGCCATCGCGATAATAAGGCCGCGCGTTATACGCTACGATGGTTAGCGCAAACAGACTGTTGGTGAATAACGAAAAGGTGGATAAAAATTGTTCGACTTGGGCACAATGGCAATTATACTGTCGGGCGCGAATGAATCGCGACAAAGGAAATGGATCATCGAAATACGTCAAAAGAGCTGTAGATACTTCGAAGCCTTTATACTCTTCGTTATGTGATAATTAATGTAGATTTATGAAGATAAAATATAAATTACAGCTAGAGAAAATAATTTATGAAAAATGCCAAAAATCGAGGAAATGGAACACTAGTTTAATCGTAAAATTCAAATTCTGAAACTTTAAGTTTCGTCGATGCGTTGACGATCTTTCGTAATCAGATTGTTCCGAGATTGTTATTCTCTCGAGAATTCGACAATTTCTCCCGAAATCGGATTTAAAAAAATCTGTATCAACGATACAGATATTGCTCGCTGCTGTGACAATTCTGTGACTTTTCGAAGCGATTAACATTTATAGACTTACGTACAAACGTTACGGCGCGTAAATTACTGGCGGAATTAATTACGTAACGCGCGCGCGCGTTTCGTCGCAACGAGTGCGTGTAATGGGTTTAACGCGACGAGGCTATGGCCGAATTTGCCCCAGATGGACGCAGCCCTTGGATTGAGATGGACTCCGTGTTGGGCGAGCGGGCGGGCGAGCGGTGAAGAGAGAGAGAGAAAGAGAGAGAGTACAGGATAGATAAACCCAAAGCTGGGAGAATTAGCAATGCAACCAGCCGTACATACTGCTTTACGCGCGCGTGCACGTGCCGGCTGACCAATCAAAGCCTCGCGGCACTCTATGAAGCCTATCAGATCCCTTATGTTTCCTAGAGGCTCTCTCGTTACGTGCGAGGGCGTCCGATTATGCCTGTGTACGTATGTACGTGCGTGTGTGTAGGTGCGTGTGCACGTAGCACGCCATACAGGGCGTCCCATTAACTTCGTCCCTTCCCACACTCAATTGAATTTTAATGCTGGCGATTAACTGCGCGACGCCGGCCGGCGGTTTATAATTTAAATACGACAACGCAGTTGTCGCCGCGCAGTTCGTAAGAATTAATTATAAACGGGCGAAAGTGTGGGTGAGCATGGCGGTAATCAATGCGCCGGTCATTTTAAACAAATCGTTACTCCGTGAAATATCGATGAGGGGACCGGCGAGCTTAAGCTTAACCGCGGGGCCGCGCGATGTCCGGCCGGTGAACGACCTGTCCCTTCTCTCCCTCCACTCTCCACTCTTCCGTGACCGATTAATATAATCCTTGTCTAATTGCAAGCTGCATAATGATATCGTCATGAGCCGGAGGAAGGTGCGATGTACGCGCGCAGGCAGGTACTGGCTTCCTGGCCGCGGGAGCGTTAGTGCTTACAACGTGTTTTATTCATTCTGTCTCGCCATGCGTGATTGAATTTTAATAGCCCCTATTAATTGTACAGCTTTTGCGGTCGGAATATAAATATGGCAATGTGGTATGCTTCACCGCCGGATAATAATTCATTCCGCGTGCGTGAAACAGTCAATTACCGGACGATAATCGTTACCATGATCGCGGTATAATTTGTCGGCGAGCGATGTGGCGGGTGGTGGGCTCTCTGTTTTTAATTGTGTGCGATCGAACATTAATATTTCACCTATGTGATGAAAAAAAGAAACAATTGTTTTTGTTCATATACATATTTCAAAAATTATATTCTTAATCTAAAATACAATCTAAAATACGCTGTTTAAAACAATATTTTTTTATAACTGAAATGAATTTTTCGTAATTTGTAATCTATAAATAAGAGCAAACATTCTTTAGTTTCTTTGTTATTACTTTAATTAGTCGCTTAAGGATTAATAGTATAGTATCGATATACTATATTTACAGCGTCTTCGAAAGAATCGGTCGGCACGTCCTGATCCTTTCTAAAGATCTATTTTTCATATGTTTTTATGAGTTTTATTGCCGCCGTGGGGGAGTGCGGGGGCGAAATGTGCGTTGAAAGCGGTTAGACGATTGAAACCGGAGAAGCCGACGAAATGCTTGCCCTCTCGCCGCCGTTGATGAACAATGCGAATTTGAAAAGGCCAACTGTCACCCCCTCGCCTGACTTCATTTCGCAAAGGAAATCCGCTCTCGTGGAGCGTGCGCTTTTAATTTTACAAGTTTTTTTCGTTAAAATGTATCGATGATGCGCCCACATTTGACCGTGTTATTTCGCATCGCGTACCCCCGCGGTCCCGCCGCGCCGTGATTCCACATGCCACTCTTACGTTCTTATGTGCCACGAGCAGATCTATTCGGCGAACAACGTTTTTCTAGCAACGAAGAATGAAGCGCGTTCCCTTTTATTTTTAAAATCGGACACGCGTTAAACCGCTCACTTTTGTATCGCCGATACATCTCCGCGGTGGTTTCTATTTTGAAGCAGAGAAAAGGATGGAAATGGTAGCGCAAATAAAATTCTTCTCGCTCACGGCGACGCAAATACTGTCAGCCGGGCCGACGTTTAAAAACGCAATCGCCGTAACTGAAAATCGAAAGCTGTGCGCTTTCAGGCGATGTATCGACAGATCCATCTTACTTCTCATGGGCGTGCCTCGCCCCGAGGGGCGACGTGTCGTTTCGCGTTTTGAAAATCAACGAAATCGCCGACGGGCGAAGGATTAAATCCTGCAATGCTGCGCCCAAGCTTTTGGCAACTTTAGCCGCGGGCTTGTTTGCACACCTGAACTCTTCCCTGAGATAATTTAAGCGCGTCGTTAATAATGGCTTTTCCGCGCGGTCGTCTATATATTTTTCAATATTGAGATCTTTAAAAATGTTCTCATTTATTTAGCGCCGTACGCAGCACTAAATGTAGGGGAAGCAGCTCCTTCTAGACATTCATCCAATATTAAGATTGCGATGTGGAGAAAGCTCATTGTATTACTTTTATGCGACTGTTATTCGACCGAATCGTGATTTATAAATATTTCATAGATCAATATTGAATTATAGCATTAACTGACCAACGAATACGAACGATCATCAAACGTTGAAAGGATATTTTTTCAATGACTTGATGTTTTATTGAGCAGAGTTATGAGTTGCGGTGATTAAATAAGGATATATTGCAGAGGGAGGTATATTGCACGAAAAATAAATTGGACGCTCGCCCGATAATTTACTGATGAATAAACATAACGCGGACATTAATACCGGCACCGGTCAATAATAAATAAATTGGATGCGAAACGCGGAAAATTGTAATGTATTTACGCGTCATACTTTCGCGTGGCAACCTGCGTTTATATTCGCGCTCCGAAAGTTTTTATTAACTTCCGCGTACCGCGTAATGTTCCCACGGTAATTAACCCGGGACAATAATTCTCGCGGCTGCCGGGAATAACCCAGTGCGATCCAGTTTCTGTTTCGTGCGAAGCTATTTGAAATCAATTTGTTAAGTTTACGCGTACGCTGAATGAGACTGTATTAAATTCCGAAAATTAATTTTTAATACTTCTACGAGATTATTGTGCAGAATTATTTCGCAATTAACTATCTTTTTTTAAGAGATATGATTATTATTGGGATTTATGTATATATTTTTTCAGTCCTTTTAGCCTGAACCCCATCTCAGATTAGACTCTTGTACACTGAGAGAAATCGTTTGGTAAGATCAATTAAAGTTTGAATAGTGATCAAATGAATTTTGTAGTTATTGGTACCAAAAACTTAGTTACATTTAACAAAACTTTTTGTAATTTGTTGTATGAAAATAATTATTTGGTTAAGGCTACAAATTGTTTGGTCAAAACAACTATATATTTAGTAATTATAACTATAAAATTCATTTTATCACTTTCAACCAAATTTTGATTGATTTTACCAAATATTTCTCTTAGTGTATATACATGCTTGTGTGCGAATATTTTTATTGTAAATTCCAAGTATTTTATAAATATTAAAAATCCTGGATTACATTTGCGGTTGGTCATTCTTTTATTATTTTTTTTTTACTAGTATTAATTTTTCTTCTCCAAAGGATCCAGAATGTTTCTGTTTATATTCGAAATTTTTATCTATATCGCTTCTTGTGACGTTTCCATCACTGTATATGACATCGTAAGATTGATCGTTTACCGGGTTGCGTCCAACGGCTGCAGCAACGAATGGATGTGGAATCGGTTGTGTAAGATTGCCATTCGCGAAACGGCCGAAACGACCGACATAGAAACGTTGCGCATCATAACAAACAGCGTCAACGCTTTTCGAAAAGATTGCAAGTAACAAGTAAACTCGTAATTCCGTTTGTGCGCAATGACATCAATTCGACGCAGCCGGCATCCCGATCGGCCCGGAGCGATCGGCGGACGGCCGGCGGTTACCGGTTTGTTTTTATTGAGTAGTTACTCCCGTGGAAAAAGAGGAAGCGAATATAACTAAACGCTTCGCAAAAGTACCCCGGGGGTTCTTTAGATCCCATCAATCGCGATCTGTCCGTTTTCATACGCCGATACGTTTATCTCTCTTCCAGCTTCCATCAATCGTCCGTTCACATCGCGCGCGATCGACTTAATACGATAGTTCGAAATATCGTTCTTGATACAAATTTTTATTTCGATCTGCTCGTAGTGCCGTTCTCCTACGCGTTCTTCTCGCGACTAATCCTGCAACAGCGAACTTTTCGATCTTTCTCGTACAGAGCGTACGAGAAAGGAAATTCGCGAAAGGCAAGAGGGCAGAACGTCACTCCATTGTTCTCGACTTACGCCGCCCTTTCGAGTGATTGGGGCTCACGAGTGTACGCCATCGCAGGAAAAAAATTCGCAATTAATACGTCGACTGTTGTGTGTTGGGCTCCTCCACTCCTCTGAAATCGAGTCGAGCCATCGCGACGCCATTCTCCGCGGCGGCGCCGCGTCTGTTGAAAAAAAAGAGCCGGGGCAGAATCGAGGGAAGGACGAAATTTCGTAAATCGAGTTGGCCTTCCCCTGGAGGGTGTCGGTGCGTCTGTCCACCATATTGATCGTGGAGGCGGTAGATACTCTGCTTGCCTATATGTATGCGCGTGTATAGGTGCATAGAAGCGTTGTGTGTGTACGTGTGTATATGCATACATATATATATGAAAGAGAAATATATATACACCTCTTCTCTTTATATATATATATATATATGAGTGTATATCATATACATATGCGCGTATGTATATATATGTGTGTGTATGTGTGTGTGTATATCTGTAACAGGACGGTTTTAGGGGTGGTTTTCACCCTCGAAGAGGGTAGAAAGCGGGGCGGAGGGAGACGAGCGAAGGGTGCTGACGCTGGCACGAGGGTGGGCGAGGGGCGGCTTTGCCGGCGGAGGGAGGGTTAGAGGGCTATCGGGCGGCGGGAGGAAGAGGGGTGGCGGCACAGAGGGTGGCTGGGCAAGGAGGGAGATGAGGGATTCTGGTGGCGTTGGAGCCGACACTCGCGGGTGCCGCCGTTACCATGGCTACCACCACCCTCGCTGTGAACAAGCCCTCTACGTCATATTGGCATAGTATATTCCCCGCACCATAAAGCCAAATAATCTACCGAGTGATCCAATCTGAGAGACTCCCTGTCTAACTCGCGCCCGGCCAACTACACTTTCGTTCGCAGATATTGAACATTCGCACGTTGCTTGTGTCATGTTCCCGCTTTTGCGCTATGCTTCAATGGTTGTCGTGGTAATTTCAAACATCTTTCCCCGAATTGGTATCGAAATTAATTATGTAATCGAAATAGATTGAATAGGAATCGCGTTAAATAAATAATTCTTAGGGACTTGAGACACAAGCGCATTAGATGAATTTTTATACAATGTACGTATCCACGATATCTATACGATTTATCGTTTGATTTTTAAAAATAACAATGTAAAAAACATTTGTAAATTATAGAGAAATAACTTTCACAATATTGAGAAGAATTTGTACAAAGTAAATTGCATATTTCGAGAATGCAATATCCTATAAAATATTGATATACTTTGACCGAACCTTGCGGAGAATCCGTAATACAACTCATATATTATCAATCAATACGCGATTAGCACGTAAAAAAAAACACGTTGAAAAAATTGATGTTGAACGTTTGTATACGGTATGGATCGGTATTCGATGCTGCTCAGAAGCGATCTTTTCGAAACTCAAGCCACGCCGATCTCGGAATACACACTAACCAATTATGCACCTTCGACGCACAGACACTTCATTAAATTTTCAGCGCGATGATCCATCGCGCGGACTTAACCGTTCGACGGCGCCATATTTGCACACGGCATTCCGCGCGTCATAAAGTCAAGCGGGCCACAGAGTGATTCATTCGGGGAGACTCCCCGTGGCCTCCATTTTCCGAACGGACAAAATTCGTACTCCGGGCCCACTCTAATTGCTACTTGATCATCGACGATTACAAGTCGTTCGATGGCTGCCGGTTGCGCCCGCGTTTACGAGTGAGAAACAATAAATTGCATTCACAGCGTGAGATCTGCTCCGCGGGCCACGAACCGAAGTTACTTTGATCACTATCTCTCTGAAATCGGAATGCTTTGTTCGCGGTTGCACGTGTCTGCTCCAGGATATTGCTACTTGATAGTTGCGTTCGACGGCCGGTCGTGCATTTTGCAGGGCGAGAACCAACGATTCGGAAGTCAAAATACAGTACGGGAAAAAAGTTTGGACTAATACTTTGGATTGTGTTGGGCCGACTCGCGAAAATCAGAAATTCGAGCATCTTATTCGAACATCGTCAGCAGGGTATTTCTAAAATTTAATATTGCATTATGTACATCTCTCGCAATTATTATATATACAGAATATTTTATTTCTATTTTCTTTCTATATCGGGACTGTATCTCCTTTACAGTGACGACATCAACGATTTGTGCTTTTAATGGAGCTTTTTAATTGAAGCACGGAACGTCAGTACATTCGTAATTACAAATAATAAAATTATCGCGCGTGTAATTATGCCATTTCGAGATTGCAACGTTACGGCTACGGCATATTACGTCAACCTTATGCATTATTGCATACAATTGCTTATGAATTATGAAATTAATTAATTTCACATTCTGCGTTACATCGCGTCGCGCTGATACAAAGCCACAATTGGATGCTACAATCTCGCGTACCGATCGTCCTGGAAAATGTCATTTTTAAACCATGGTTAAAACTGTTATTGTTACTCGCGATGCACCTTGTAAAACGTAAGCGCGCAATAAATGAAATTTATCAAGTAACATTCAAACGTAATTAATTTAAAAACGTTGAAAAAGTAATGCGTAAAAGAGAAATATCGTAACAATCTCTAACCAGGAATATAATCTATTTCTATGTTGCGTATTTCTGTTGTAACGTATTTCGATATTCAATTGAATGTATCTATGGAAAAGGGTATCGTTTTACTGGCGGATCTGCGAGCGGCGAAACGAAGTTTCAATAACCCAGTTTCGATTTTCAAATAATCCTCCCCGAATCTAAGCCGCGTCTCCTATCGCTCAAAAAATCTATTTGCTCGATCGCGAAACTCGATAGGTTTGGCAATAAAATCATTTCTTTCAAGTCAACCGTAATTCTGAACTTTGAAAAGATTTCAATTTTACGGTTTACTACGGCGCGGCGCGCGGCGGAGAAATGACTCTCTCCTCCCCTAACTGCATTCTACGATCGTTTCGTCTCATTAAGGATAATTTTTCTTCTGAATTATTCATTCTGAATGATTAAGGAGGGAGCAGAGACAAAGCGTGGAAGAAGGAGTAAAAGCCGAGTAAAAATAAATAGAGATATAAAAATTACTTGGATTTGTGGAGAATTATCGGAGAAAACGATCAGAAGCTCCAATACTGCCATTTCGTTCTCCAGACGAGACAATGGCACAGCCGGGACAATGTTCCCCGCGCAAAACTTGGTCGCTGAGATATCTAGCCGGTGGCGCGAATCGTTTTCTCGCTGCTTCACCCACGGCCGGAGGGGTTGGCGGCAGGATGGCGTACGGGGGTGCACGCGGGGGTGGCCGGCTAAGCGAGGCTCATTTTGTCGGCGGCAGATATGGCGCGGCCCGCC
>QKQZ01039597.1:0-17990 GCA_003595255.1 Solenopsis fugax
CTTTTCCCTTCGCCCTCTTCATTCACTCGCCCTCCTCCCTCCCCCTCGAACCATTCTCCACCAACCTCCGCTTCTGCAACAAACCCCTTCTCTCCCCCCCAGCTCTGTCCTCCCTGCCGCGCTTCTCGCCCGCTCTTGACGAAACCCCGTCAGACATCCATCCTCGTGTATCCGGCGAGTTAATTATTAAATGCATCGTCGTGCCTACCAGATAGCCCTACACTCCGTCGCACATCTCCTCTTTTCACCCTCGCTGGTCCGCGAGAGAGTTCCTCTCTTTCCCCGCCGCCATAAATCCTCTCGGTCTCTCCATCATAGCGAGACACGGTTCATCTAGAATTTTCGGCTGACTCTCTCGTGATCCGCAGATTTTAACATCAAAGCGAGTGTAAAATTACTTTCATCACCTCTCGATTGCGATTGCGGATTTCGTGTCGAATGCGTTGAATCTTCCCCTTTGCGTTAATCCTTTGGACGAGAAAAACTACGAGTTGTATTTTTATTACCTATCGAGATTAGACTGATGAATTTCACACGCCTCTTGTATTTCTTTCTTTCTTTCTTTTCCTTCTGGCTTGCATGGAGATTGGTGGAAGATTCAAGATGGCGTTACAACGCAAGTAACGTTCTTTTTTTGTCCAGCGACCCCCGTTCCATTTTTCTCCCCAGTGCGCGCATTATCAATGCAACAATTTCGAAGAGTATCGGAAATAGAAGCGAAAAATGACAAACGATCTGACATTTATCGCTGCATACGTATAGACAGTAAATTATTCAGTACGTCAACTTGCCTTAGGAAGTTCATAATATTCCGTGTTTTATTCCCCTGGTAGCTTTGATTGCTCAGAATCCGGTCAATATGAGAGCTATATACGCGTATGGGAAAAGAGAGAGACGGAATTTTTCTATTCCCGAATCACATCGAAACAGAAACACATTCGAATCCATTGTTAGACAGGATACACTTAGACAGGAAGACCGATCTATCTCCTTTACGTTCCGTATAACCGATATTACGATTATATTCCTTTTCGGGCGAAAAATGGAGGCGCGGAGATTCGCGATAAATTTAACCGCCGTTAATGTCGCGCGGCGCGTTCACCTGGTGTAAACATTTTTCTCGCACCACGCGGTACAATGCCCCATCGCGCTTGTTTAAATGACGAGTATTGACTTGACCCGGTTTCGGTAAAATGGGAGAGGGGGAGGGGATTGTATTTATGCGAAAATGACGGCGCGGGCACGTCGAAACAATCTAAATAGCGAGGGGATGCGATCGCGTATGAGTTCTCATACCACGCGTCGCAAATTAATTTTAATCTGTGGCGAAAGCGTGCCGTTTCCGCTATTCACTCTACAAACTATCGGATCGAGAGTTTATTGCATTCCGATACGCAATATCGCCTAAATAACATTCTACACGCGACGTACTATTCGTGTCACGTCAATGTATGGCCTCGTACAGTAGCGTAGCTAATGTGATTACAACAGTAATTACAACAAATATAGCACGTATTAACTGTAAAGAAGTAGAAAAGGTAAATTGGGACATTTGAAATTAGGACGTCTTGTAAAGGTCGAAGAGTGTCTTTGTGAGTGAGATTCTTGTACCACGCAGCTTCGGTTTGCACGGCACGTATCCATCGTTCGATTACTGCGTTTTAGGCCAAATGGATGCCAATAGACGGACGCAATAGGGAACGCACGTCAGCTACAGGTCGTCGACGTACATATATGCACTTACCGACGCACGTTAGAGCCACCAATCAAAGTGCCACAACATTGTATCGCACCGCATTGCCAGGAACATTACGCCTCCAGCGCGGCCGAAATGTTGCTCGTCACAGAGATAATAACACGGTGTATCTTCATTGTTATGCTTCGCCTACGTCTGTCGCAACCACTCGCCTGTCTGCCCGCGAAAACCATTTGTCTAACGTTCCGCGACGTCAAGTGGATCTTTGCGTCGCATCAAAGGTACTCAAACCTTTCGCCAATTACGCGACAGCCTATCATCAATCATACAGCGAGCGCCGTATGGCGTTGCAAGAACGAATGTACAAGAACGATTTATTGAAGCCAGACGTGATCTTGGGGATATTTGCGGATGGAAAAGATACAACGACGTTGCAATGGTGCTCAACGAAAGAGAAAAAAATGAAACGAGAGAACAGAGATTGATGAGGAACGTGTTTAGTTGTATGGACAAGTTGACAAACTCGTAATATTAATTTTTAGATGCATGATTTTTTAATGAAAGTTCATAAAAGCTCAAAGAGCAGAAAAATGGTTTCAATATACTTTTAAACTGGATACTATCCAAAAGATTACCACGAGGTTTCTTTAAAGATCGTTTGCAAGAAAGAAAAAAGTAGTGGAAGTTGGGAATACTATAAAAATGTTGCATAACCTTAAAAACTTTTTTTATGTACCTAAAAAATGTCTTGAGCTAGATTTTTATAAAAAGTAACTTTTCAACTGAAAATAAGGATCTCTCTTTTGAGAATATGGTTATATACATAACTTTATTATGTAACTTAAACAAAATACTTTATTATGTAACTTAAACAAAATCTTCTTTGTTGTTGAAATTTTCGTAATAACAATAACTCGAGTCAGAAGATTTTTACAAAAGGATTCTATTCCAGTCATGGTCCTTACATCAAGTTGTCGCATTTTTGTAAAAGTATCAGGTATATAGAAACAAGAAAAGATGTTCTCTTGGTAGTACTTTTCTAAATGGTTTACAAAGCTGTTGTGAGTTCTTCTCAGAGATATCTCGATTTGTTCACGTAAGTGAGGAAACTCGATTGAAAGAGCTTAGCAACAGTTACTAAACTCTTGGACTGATTGATTGCGAATACATGTAACAGCGAGAAATAGAAGGATCTAGGGAAACTCGGATAGGCAACTTAGCGAGGTCCTGGTGAGAGAGTAGAGGCGACGCGACGCGAGGCGACGGTACAAAGAATGATGGCGACGGTAGGTACTCACCCCCTCAGGCCGAAAGCTCTCTTTGCCAGCTCCAGCTTGAAGACGCTCGGTCAACAAGCAGCCGGAAGCTCGAGTCTCGCCTCCTTATGACGCCTGCAACGAGTAAGACGGTACTCCAGATCCCGTAGTCGCGTTTTCTTCTCACTTTCTCGACACTGCCGTGTTAACCGTGCTTTCTTACGTGACGTGACGGCGACTCGGTTAAGTTTAAAAAAGAAAAAAGGGAAGAACAACGGGAGAAAGAGAAACGATCGGGGCTCTTCTTGAATTTACTCAACGGACCGTGACAAGACTGCAAACGCGTTCGATCGGAACGAATGTCGGACGGTGGGGACAACAACGCCAAGGCGCACCTCGTATGTCTCTTGAGAAGGAGAGAAAGATAAAGAGCGAAAAAGAGAGAGAGAGAAAGAGAGAGAAGGAGGTAGCGGAGGGATAAGCTAATTTTAGAGTTAAGGATCTCCGTGTGAAGTGGAAGAGAGGACAGCGAAGGAGCGAACGCGCGAGTACAATACATTGCGCGCATCGGAGGTTGCCTCGCGCGAATGAGGGACAAGCGAGAGGATGAAGAACGCATGATCTTGGGACACGCTGCCAGAAAAGAACTCGATCACTGACCAATCGCCATTCGAAGATTTACCTCTCGGTAAATAGAGACCGCCATCTCGGCCAACTGGGGCCATCGTGGATGACGCTAATAGACCTCTTAGATGGAACATCGAGCTGCCGATCGAGGCGTTTAATGTCGGGGTTGCGTGACACCATGCTATCAGCTTAACCGTGTTCTCTAATTACGCGTATCTATTGACGATCGAATTCATCAAACGACCTTTTTTCTTTACCAATACTTTTTCTATAATCATCTGATACGTATGCCTCGATAGCAATTGCGCATTAAACTAATCAGACCTATTATTCAGACCTTTCTCCAATTAGCCAGCAAATCTATCCCATAAATGGACGGTTAATGGACGAAATTTAAACACCCTGAACCCTCTAAGAACTGAGAAGACTTCTTGAAAACAATTTGTCAAGAAGGCATTGCTTTTACCAATCTATTACGAATATCACAAGTGATGCTTGTCACAAGTCGTTTACGGATGACGATTTACTATTTAACGCGCCTTTTCATTTTCTCTTAGCAAACTTCGTAATCGAGAAATTCTGATTGTTAGAAAAAGGAGGATCTCTGCGAGCTACGCCGAGATCTTCTGTTTATCTAACAAGCTCGGATGGTTCCTACGAGGCGACGTAATGAAGAGTTAGAGATCCAACATAAATCGCGAGGGTGGCGGCGACAATGGCAAACGGTAGGGAAGAACCGGACTGGATTAAAGGGAGATAACTACATCGTAATCTCCAATCCAGAGATTTCCCATGAGAATGCTATTACCGCTCGCGATCTCTCTATGAAGGAAGAAATTATATTCTAGAAAAACATATATCGCGCGTTAAAAAGTGGATCGCAATGTGCGCATTCCGTCTCTTCGATCACTGACCCATCCTCACAATCAAACGTGAAATTCTCATTGCAAAATACTAATGTCCATACCTGAATACAGACCTGCTCGACGGGATTGGTGGTTACTATTATATTAGAGTTTTCCATTCGATTCCAGGTGGTCCGAGCGTAAATTTGCATTTCAAGTGATTCTCTATCTGTGTATCGTCCTATTTCGCGTTTGGTTTATTGGCCCAAAGTTAGCTTATTTGCACCTCTGGTATAGCACTAGAGCAATATCGGATTTTCGTCGATGCTTATGTAGCCATGCAAGTCGTGAGAGTACAATAGATAATACAGATGCTAACGCGACCTTCGTTCGTTCGTTCGTTCGTTCGCGTGTAACTTCGCTCGAGTGACGAATTAGGGGATACGGCCAATAAATATCCGTGTCATCGCGCACACAAGAAAAATAGGTTATTCCAAAAAATTGCTTTCTACCTAAAAAAAACTTTAACACTGAGCTGATCGAGCCCGTCAATTAAAATCGAGTTCTATTTTCCTATTTAAACAATAGTGAATTCGGTCAGTTTACACTGACATTAAATTCATGTTGCACTAAATTGTACGAATGTAATATTAACTCCAATCTTTTCTCAGTACAACACCAATATGATAGGTACAACCATCCAGAATTATTCCACTGAATTTCAATGGTGGTAAGCTATACTAAAATGGTGTATAAATATTATGTACAATTACAGTAGAAATATTATAAATCAAATATACATACATAAAGAGCGAGATAAATTTTATAATTGCAAGACTCTCCGTCGCTCTGTCCCTCCGTCACTCCGTCCCTTCGTCTCTCCATCCCTTCGTCTCTTCATCCCTCCGTCTCTTCGTCCTTCCGTCCCTCCGTCTCTCCGTCCCTCCATCCCTCCCAAAAGGGAGAGGAGAAAGAAGAGAGGGAGAGAGAAGGAGAGAATGAGAGAGTGAGAGAGGGAATGCGACGAGTGCAGTGCAAATGTTCTCCGAACAGGGGCATCGATCGAACACATTGCACTGGGAACATTTGCACTCAGTGTACACTAGTGCAGGCGACCGAATTCGCTATAAGTGTGACCGCAATATTTCATAAATAAAATCAAAGAAGAGAAGCATGTTAAATAATCAACCTGAAATCACTCGAGAAACTTTTGATAAAAGGATACGACAAATACCTAAAAATTTGGCATAAAATTATTTTTCCACTCTATATGCAATAAAGTAATGTAATGAGTTATGTAATTCGAAGAACAATCCACGCGAACAAAATTTTTCAGTTCTTTCATATCGCGACGCTTAGAGTTACGACGAAGCACTTCAGAGTGTAGGGATTCTTTGAAGTCACGTTTGCTCAGCTAAAGTCGTCGCGGAGGAAGGAGGAAAGCTGCGGGAATGATAACGCCGCCGAGGAATTTGCCTGCATCGTCAAACTTATGGCAGACGTACAACATTGTTCCGCGTTCACTGCGCTGCGCATTCCTGGATCATGCTGTCGAATTTTCACCCGTGGGTTAACGATGAGACGAACTGTCTTCCTTGTTAATGCAATTAACAAGGGAGTCAGTCAGTTGAGTTTTTATTGTGTAAAACTTAATATTGCGTTAACAAGGAAATAATTCTACACGATAAAAATTCAATGGAATTCAACGAAACTAATAGACGCAAATAAGCACGGAAAATAAATTTATACATTCGAGAAATTTCATAGCAATCTAATGGTAATTAAGGTGACAAGATTTTCTTAATAAAAAAAAAGTAGTAGAAATCATCGATCATAAAGAAATTCCATTAAATATGATGTATCGTATTTCGCGAACGTTTACAGGCTCTCAGGTAAGACGAAGGTCGGAAGCGAGAAAAGTCGAGACGCAAAATGGTTGGAGACTTAATATACGAAACGTTAGACCGTAATATTTCGCCCTGTACACAAGTTTCCCGGGAATTTGTGACTTGCCGCAAGAGGAAATGGAGCCGTGGATTAAAAATGAGAAGGTAGGGAAGACGGAAGGAAATTAAAGCGTTTAATCGTTGCGACCGGAGGCGGTCTAAATCGGGGCCCTATTAACGCGTCGCGGCGATCGAGGAAAAACTAATTTTAAATCTAACACGGTGTTGTGTAGGTAAACACATCGACGTGTCGCAAATATCCCAGAAGGGTGCGTTCATCGCACGGCAGGATGGATAATCGATTAAGTCGAGGTATATCCACTTATCCGCTTGCTCTCACACCCCGCAGAGCGCAAATTCCAGAATCTCAAAGAGCTAGGCGGTACACGAGCTACACCTTAAGACCGGGGTGGATACGGCGCTCAATTTGTGCGGATCCTTGGCTAAGCCTCCAAAGTGATAACCGATCTACTAGATGCAGCCGGGGCGGATCACCAAGTTCCATAACGCGTCCCGTTACCTGCAACTTACCCTCATATCCCCAGTAGGCACGCTTCGACGAATAATTACCGCTCACTTATCTATAACGGCGAAGCCATAACTCTTCCATGTCGAAGCTTGCGCTTCTATTGCGTCGCGGTATAAAATGTAAAAATTAATCGCGAAACTGCCTCATCAGAAATATCACTGCTAATAAATCACCGTTAGTTAGACAAAGTTAAATCATTACGCAATCCAGCGAAAGGTGTTATTGTTATTATAGATTATTATTGTAGAATTAGTATTATTACAGATTTAGATGCTTAAATGCAGCATCTAATACCTCATCTTTTCAAGTGTTATTCTCTACTCCGCTTCTGTTCTTGCGTATAAATTTTTTACTATTACACTCTTCTCAAGTAAAGACAATTATTATTATTGTTATTGCTATTAAATGAATGTTGAAATGAAAGAAATGGCCGCACGTGAAATAATTTAGCGGGAAAGTTTAACGCAGGGAAATGGCGCATGGCGCGACCAAAGTACCCATCGAAAATTGGTGGTCGTTCAGTGGACTTGACGTCGGATGAGGTGCATCATCGTATTACATCCGCGTACGAAACCGCGCCGTGCCACGCTGCCACCTCGAGGAGGAAGAAGAGGAAGAGGAAGAGGAGAAGGAGAGTACGCGTGCACGAAGTATAGGGCGTGCCGCCGTAATCTCAATTCAATTTGAGAGCACGTCGTCGCGCAACGTGGAGTCCCTTTTCGTGATAATCTCCGCCGGAAATACTAGACGGCCGAAACTTCGCGACTAACGCGATTTTCAAGTAAATTTCACTCGTCGACGCTGCCATTAGGATGACACGCCATGGCTCTTAGCCGCCGCAGCATCAGCGCGCGGACTCGCTTGCACGTGTACCCATCTTTCGCTAAATGCAAACGTTCGAGAGGAATTAACTGCCGCGCAACATTATCATCGTGGCGTCAATATTTTACTTGGAAATTATTTGAATCTCGAATCTCAATTGTGATGTCGATTATGATAATCAGCAGGTGATTATTAGGCAAATCGGATCGGATAGAATAAACAATTTCATAATAGCATTATAATTGATACGTCAAATTATTATTGTTGTAAGACCATACCTCAGCTGGTATACGAGTATATTGTCCCGTCAGGCTCGGAAGGATTAAAGTAACCAGACACGGTCAACGTGCTAAACGAATTAGTGCCACGAACGTGCGTCGTGAAAAATGCAACCACTATGCCGCTCGACAATTCCTCTTTGAAATGAAAACCAAAAAAAAAAAAAATATAGAACATATGCTATTGCGTTGTTCAGAGAGCTTGGTAACAAACCTCTTTGCAAAACAAATAGTAGACCGACGGAAACATCGCCGAGGAAGCGGTACATCTTAAAAGTCCCGTAGCTGGGATCCTTTTAGCAAATTACGAAGTTATCGGAAAACTCTCCCGAAGGGGGACACGCCTCGCGGCATTATATTTAATAACGTCCAATAAACGTTACTCTCCGCCACTGCTTTTTCTTCTCCCATTTTTCTCCTCTTCCTCTTCTTTTTTCTCTCCTTCTTCACTCGCCCCTTCCGCGTGTCCGTTTTACCCCGCTCTCGTTTCTCATCGCTGCACTCTCTCTCTCTCTCTCTCTCTCTCTCTCTCTCTCTCTCTCTCTCGCTTTCAGCGTGTCGCTAATGTTTTTACTTGCATCATATTAAAATGTCGTATTAAAACGATTGATTTTATTCGTAATGCTGCCATCTCTTCGCAGAGACTGCTCTGCGCCGAAAACCGATATCGACCATTTTCAGTCTGAGCGCGAGTCGAATAAACGGCCGCCATTAGCTCGAGAGTCCTGCGGCATAACGCAAGAATTTGTACATCTACACCTGGTTTCGAAAGTCGTCACAAAGTTTGTAGTTTTCGCGACGATTACGTTACACACGTTGCAGCACGCGATATTCTTTTCACAGTAAACGTGAATCTACACTGTGAGAAATCGTTTGGTAAGATCAATCAAAGTTTGGTTGAATAGTGATCAAATGAATTTTGTAGTTACCAAAAACTTAGTTACATTTAACAAAACTTTTTGTAATTTGTTGTATGAAAATAATTATTTGGTTAAGACTACAAATATATAGTTGTTTGGTCAAAACAATTATATATTTAGTAATTATTACTATAAAAATCATTTGATCACTATTCAACCAAACTTTGGTTCAGTTTACCAAATATTTCTCTCAGTGTATTGAGTACGTGAA
Source organism: Solenopsis fugax (assembly GCA_003595255.1). Lineage (NCBI taxonomy): Eukaryota > Metazoa > Arthropoda > Insecta > Hymenoptera > Formicidae > Solenopsis > Solenopsis fugax. Next base: position 9,131 of record QKQZ01039597.1, read on the forward strand.
TCACCCGTTGCAGCAAATGCATCGTATTTCATTTTTTTAATGATCACTTTGTTATTCAATAATTTTATTTGCACTAGAGACATTGCATTTAATAATTTACTAAATGGTATAAAAAATTGGCGAGTCTCTCTCTCTCTCTCTCTCTCTCTCTCTCCCATTAAACAAATTTTTATGAAGTTAATCTTAAATATTGCATTTAATTATGGAATATGAATTATATTTCGTGCGCTATTTATTTTTTCTATTCTAAAAAAAAATATCCTCTTGAATGGGGACATTCTATATCTTGTGATTCTAAACTCTGCACATTAAATCCGTTTTTCTATTCTTTGTTAAAATCTTAAAATAAGTAATGAATTTTCGACATGCGAGATCTTTTCCATTTGGAGCAAAGCGATTGTGAGTCAAGCGTTTATCCAATGTACCGAAGTCAAAATGCTTTTGGCCACGATAGGAAAGTGCGGAACGAAATCTCGCGTGCGAAAAATTAGCGAAAGGGATACCATAGCCTACTCCATTAGGAAATCAGCGAAGGTTTTATTTTCAACGAGAGTACACGAAAGACCCTACGAGCCTAAATTCCGCTCAGCTAGTCGATAAGAAAAAACGTACAACGAAGTGCCGTTCGCGAAAAAATACGTGTATCGATGTATGTACATATATATGTACATACATTATTACGAATTTTTAATGTAAGATTAAATTTATGAACATATGTATAAATACATGAATTATTCATATGTTAAATATCGAATCTATTATATAAAAGAAATACTGTACCTTCCCATAGATATTACTGTACGCTAGGTTTACATAAATAACATTGTGAGAAGCAGAGTTCTGTGTGTGCTTTTCTTTGTCGTGACGACAAAAATTTGTAATACTAATTTTGTAGATTAACATCGCGAAAGTATAGAAAATTATTTTATAACATCAATGATGCCAAATATAAATTTGTGACAATGTATAAATATCTACTCATGCAATTACTACCCAGCAAACATGATGACGTTTAATGACGTCTTAATAATGTCTTAATGAGGTCTCTAATTTTAATAAGACATCATTTAAACATCATTTGGCGTCACTTCGTATGCTGGGAAATCAGTGCAATTTTTACTTTATTTACTACGCATGCAATATAATCTATTCTTTTTAGCTACATTATATATGTTACTATAATATTATATTAAAATCTTTTAATAATTTACTATGCAAAATAATTAATAACAATGATCTTTTAATAATGTATTATATGACATAATAGAGCAATAAAAAACGTAAACTGTATAAGAAAAGCTAAAAAGTGTAACTAAAAAGAATCGATTGTAAAACAAATTAAATAGCACTCATAGATTCGCACGTCCCTCGATGTCCATCGATGCATCTTCCGCTGCAATCAGTGGAACCCCGAAGTGGTTTAAAAAGCATCCTTGTATTTTCTCCAACGTTGTAACTTGCACTTTATTTCACATTAATACACTCGCGACGCGAAATCCGCGGAGTTGCAATTTCACTGAAGTTAATAATTTAACAATGCACGTATTTAACGATATTTAACGAATGTTTATTATAGAACAAAATATACGGATCGAGTTAAAACAATTTTCCATTTGTAGTCTGCATTTTGCTTGACATATAAAGCACTCGCGACGCGAAATTTATGATCTACTTTGCGTTATTTAAAAAAAATGTTTATGACAAATAAAAAACGCGAATATTATTAATGACAATTTGTTGCAATATATTTATAAATAAAGTTTAAAGTTTAAAGCACACATTTACAAACGAACGAAACTTGCGAATTATACATAATATATTATATATTTAATTTAATGTTTCACAATTTTTTAAATTGTATGTCCCTCGCAATATTTTTGCGAAGATTATTTCGCCTCGCAGCTCCTTATGCGAAGCTCAATTTCGCAATTCTTTTGCGAATATCAACGGAGATTTTGTAATAGGTAAGATGAAAAATTGGAATACGAAAATTATTTGAAAAATATAAAATAATTGCAAATTAATAGTTGCGAATTAATAAAATTTTTTGTCGCAAAATTGTGAAAATATTACTCGCGAATTTAATGAAATTTACATTATTTTTGAAATTTAATTGCGAAACTATAATTAATTAATCGAATACAAAAACTTGTAATTTTTATGCAAAATTTTTTACGAATTTATATATATATATATAAACCTCTAGAAATTTATTCATAATTTTTTGTGCACAACGCGAATGTTAATATATATTAAAATTGAAATTTTATTTTTAAAGAAGGATATAACTTATATTCCTTCATTCACAAAAATCTACATCTACATGCAAAGAATCTACATAAAACAATTAATTGCACTGATTTCAGCAAAAACCATCACCAGTACCCTAAATGCTACTTACCAGTATCATCACAGGTCATGTTTCGCATCATAATCTGTAACAAAAAATAATACAGATTAAATACTTAAGAATAAATAATACTTTTAACTAGTTCATTAAATAAATATAAGATATAAGAAAGATATAAGAAATCCGACGTAGTTCGATGAGTGTCGTGCTGCCTATTTATCACAGTGTCCAAGTGTGGTGGTTCGTATATTAAAAAATTATTTAAAAAAAATACAATCGCCAGAACTATTTTAAAAAATGATTGTATAGCATAGAACTCTGCCAGAACTGGCGAGAACTGTCGCTGGAACTGCGATAAATAAGCAGCACGACCTTTTTATCCAAGTGTCGTAATGCGTTTAACATTTTAGTGCAAAAAAAAAATGTTAATTGTGTAAATTTTTTTTAAATTGCAATCATCGGTAGAACTCTAATAGTACTAATTGGAACTCTTATCAAATGTACTAATATTTATTGTTTTCTTGTACTTTAGAAGAAGAACTGTCGTACTAGATTCGCAAAGTTAGCACACCTTCTCCTCTTCTTCATTTTTGTTTTTTTTGGGATAAAAAATGCAGAACTCTTCGTTACTTTTATAAGGAACTCTAGAGCTACAAAAAGTGCTACTGGAACTCTATGTATTTTTTTCATATTAACAGAATATCGTGCCAAATTCACAGATCCAGGGAGCAGTCGTACGGAACGAAACGAACCGGTGTAAGATACGGTGCGCCAGGATGGGACAGTGATGTGCAGCAGTATTTATAGTATGGATTGTGTCTGCTTGGCAGCTCGCCATCAGATGAACGGCTCTCCCGAGAGCCCTACGCGAGACATGGACCAAGCACCGGCACGTACGAGGTGCTATTGATAACTATTGTCTCCGCATTTATCCGCGAATCGCTTATTTTCTCGCGATCTTTAGATCACTGTCCCGAAAACCGAAAAAGAAAAACTCTTTACTTTGCGCGAGAGATCGACGACTGGTCGTCGGAGGCCTGACCCCGGACCGGTCTTTTTTCCAGACCCGGATAGCTACCGCGGCGGGGATGAATCACGACGATCGGGTCCAATCGGTACTCTCGTTCGCAAGCACGACCTGGCTTTTATTAGACTGGCTGACACCGAGGATCACTGCCAAACTAGGATCGCGCGAACAATAGCTTCCACGTATCGTCGCGGCCGAGCGAAAATAACCACAGTTGCCTGCACTTCCTATCGCACTCTTTTTGCATCAAAGTTGAAGCAAAGAGAGAGAAAGCAACGATAGAGAATGGAAGAGAGGAGAAGGGAGGGCGAAAGGAAAATTCCATCAATTCTGGTTTAAAAAAGGATTTGCAATGGATAAACGAAATTGGAAAACATGTGTTTGTACAGTAAGTTTAGATATGTAAATGGTTTAAAAGCGATAGAATATAAAACAAAAAAAATAGTGCGTACAGACACCCGCCCCTTGTTTTTGAAACAAGGGGGTGTCTTTATTGCGGAAAGCGAATTGGCGATAGCGCACAGTTTTAGGATCTCAAGATAATGCTTCTGGAAATATTTATCTCGCGGTCGCGTGCCTAGAATCCATTTCTGTCGTTCGAATACCTCATCCCCCAGCTTCTAAGATTCCCAGACGACTCCAGAACATGGCGGATCAATGATCTATTTACTCTACCAGCTCTACCTCATGTGCACTGTGCGTGACACGTCAGTGGAATTTTTATTATGTGCAAAATATCCAGAATTTTAATGTTCAAAATCTGAGAAGACATCTCGTATCTTAATGTCTCATTTCAAAAAAAGATTTTAAAAGCTGCCGTTTCATACGTGGCGTGACTTTGCTTTTTCATAGAACAGAGAAAAATATGTAACGTTGTGAAAAACCATAATACTCCGCGACATTCCGTCATTCCCACTAGACAATAACACAGAGAAAGGAAGAGAGAAAAAAATGCCTTTTGTAAATTTATATTAATACTACAGAATCTATTTTATGCTTTTTGAAAAATAGGGATCGTAACGTTTTTTTTTCTAAACCATACTTTGTTTTAAACCATACCTTTACCTTCTCCCCACGTTTAGTAAAAAAAAAAAGAAAAAAAAAACTAAGCGCGCCATCCCCGTGCCGACCTTTACCTACACCGAGTGCAGCATCGCCATTGTTACCGTTTTAGCTTTTTTCATCGATTACCGTTACCCCAAAGAGGGTGTCCCCGCGATCCCCGCGAAGCTTAACGCCGACTCGAGAACCGTCCTTGTCTCGCACATCCCCCTCGTATTCGTAGGATTAAACCCTGGCTTTAATGCCCGACGACAAGGGATTTCGACGGTAATTGAATACGGACACGTCGCTGGCACATCGCGGTTAAAAGTTCCAAGTACTTGCTATCGCTATTCGCGTGGTCTCGTTCGGTCTGTCCATCAAAGCGCGATTGGCTTAATTGATGTAAAATTGGACCCTGCCAAGTCCAGTCGTCGGACCCCTTTAATTATGTAAGATGGCGACAAAGTGTCTTCGGCGCATGCATGTTAATTCTTTCTGAGTGACCCGGCGAACGGAACCGGAAGCAATGCCCCCTTTTTGTGCTAGCTGGCTCGTGCTTAGGTACTCGCCCGTCGATTCGGCGCGGGATTCGGTTTTGATCTATCACGTGGAAGAAACCGATCGCCCTCAACCGAGTATTCACTGTCAAGCCCCGGGTGGATGAAGATCATTCGCTCGTAGCTCGTACTCGACCGGAAAAATATCGAATGACCACCACATTTCGGGGTCGCATATACGCCGGGGGAGTGGGGGAGAGGGAGGAGGGAGAGAGGCAAACCAAATAGTGACGACACGTGTACGATACCTGTATTTCGCGACGCGACGCTACGTGTCGAGATTCCATACCTGCATAACGATTAACGAAACGTAATTTCGGAAACGATATTTCCCGCGCTACTCCGATGCGGGATACGTGCAATTTGCCAGAAACATTTAATTGCCGCTCTGCCAAACGACCCTCTTGTGACGGCAGATAAACGCAACAAAAAAGAAAAAAAATATATATATATATCGTAACGAGCGTATTAACCGAAGCACACGCGCGTATTGTAACAATTACAAATTACCGACGAGTTAAACCGTATGTCGGTGTGTCCTGCAGCCCTGCAGCCCTGTTGATTCCGCAGCTTTAATATCATACCGAACGGCGAAAGCCGCTGGAGCGATTCCCAGGGATGATCGGTGCATCCTGCGGAGAGAACGAGCGACATTCAACGTGGGCGAAAGATAGGTCAGACCGTAAAAAGCCGCGCGGCGCGCACACGGTTTATGCATGCATGTGAGGACATCCATACGCGATTCGCGAAGCGGATCTCTCCTTCTCTCTCTCTCTCTCTTTCTCTTTCCCTAGCATCGATACTGCTTCAAAAGGAGCAGCCAGGTGAAGTGTACGTATCCCGCGTACTCGGCTCGGCGCGGTGGAGGCCACCTTCGTGCACGCACGAGTAGTTCAGGTGGCATCGATAGCTCGCGCAAAGCAGTTATTTTTAGTTCAATTTGAACGCTCGAACGGCACCATAAAGCGAGAGAACACCACGTACGTTATAATACGACATAACCGGCAGCGCGGGAGGAGGGAGAATGGGGAACGGGATCTCTCGGGGAGGAGATTTTCGCGCGAGCTCGCGGACAAGCGTTTGCCGGGATCGTTAAAAGCGTCAACTAGTTACCGCGCAGCGAAAACTTTCGCGCTTCGGACACGGCGAGAGAGTATTTTTTTTTTTTCAACACGGACGGACGCGTGCTCATGGATTACTTAGTAATTCCATAAAACCGTAAATTCTTCCGTCGTCGTATCGGGCATAAAGATGGCCGTTTATCGCTCCGGTCCTCCTTTTCTGCCTACCCCCTTTCATCCCTTCGAGGACCGAACGTCGCGCGGATTAACTCTTAACTGCTGACGTTGATAAACTCCCTCGGTCGTGTAACGCGTTAAAAGTTGGGAAAGCTGTTTCGCGCGAGCGTTCTTCCGAGAAAAGAGAAAAATTCTATCGAAATACTTTACGAACTCTATATTCGGCGAGATATCGCGCGGCCCGTTATATACTGCTTACTGCCTCCAGCCGCCATTTATCGTCGAACGCCAAAGTATTTCAACAGAACGATTCTAGCCGCGTTCCGATTCGCATCTTTGAATCTCGATCATCTATTTAACAAGGAAATTAACGATGATGATAATAACTTTATCGAATTTTTTTATTAATATTTAATAGCGAGGCAAAACCAGCAATTTCCTAAACTGGACTCAACATTTAAACCACGTGTGTGCGTCCTACGTCTTTTTCGAGACTCATAACGATAGTATGCCGTGCAAAAATAAAAACGGAGTACTTCAATTATAGGATAAGTCATGAACGCCATGAAAGATCTGTTTAGTAAGCAACGTATTGTTAATATTTGTCGAAACTACACAGAGAAAAAGGTTTCTTTAGATTCAGTATTCCTATTTATTTGACTGAAATTTGTTTCATTGAAATAACATGTGCTTATACGAAACATTATTTGTTTGAATAAAAATTTTGTTTCGTTAAAAAAATCTCTATTATTTAATAGAAATAATCCTATTATTTGAAGTAATATCTTTCAACCAAATATATATTATTTGATTACAATAAGTATACGAACAATGAAACAAATAATTTATTTATATGGAAATGGCAAAATATATTAATATTTTATTTTTTGTTTCAAAGAAATATTTTATTTAAGACAAAGATATATATTGTTTCAAATTCAAATAATCGTACTTATTGATTCAAACATTGGTTTGTTTGAACCATTCCAAATAACAAATTTGTTTGGATACAATAAAATTTATTAAGTTTGAAGAAATCGTTTTCTCTGTGTACATTCTACAGTAATAATAAGTAAAAGTATGTAATGGAAAAAGAGATTAAACCTATGTACATAATTATTACGTACAATAAAAAAGAAATAAAGTTATTTATGTTTAAATCATTTCTTTGATTTAAATAAATATCATCTAGTATAAAATAATTTGTTTTTAAACTTACGAAATATTTTTTAATCAAGAAAATGACGTTAAAATAAATTTACATTTATGGTACTTGAACTTTTATATGAATAAAACTTTTTTCGGAGTACTAATTTTTTTCTCTGTATAGAATGATTTTACTAGTATACCTATAATTTTTTTCTTTTTAACACATACGAAAAAATGTTCATTCTCCTCCTAAGAAAAGCGATTACTCAATTTGTAGTTTTCTCTTTTTAAATAACGGTTATCTTTGTAAAGAATATTTTTTCTTATCAATAATCTTCAAACACACTTCCAATTTACTTGAAACAAATGTTATTAAAAAATAAAAATTTGTGTACACGCAGGAAAATATATACTTGAATTAAGTAGATATTATTTATTTCAACTATTTCACAAGTTCATCCTAAGCATCAAATTTATTCAAAATATATTCTGATTCTTAGTATAATTTATTACTTCAATCAATTAAGTTAAAACAAAAATTCAATTTGCTTATTTTTCTAACTTGTTTTCCATACAATTTTACGATATTCTTCGAAAGAGTATAAATTCTTTTTTCAATATATAATAATGAATATTTCTAAAGATTGAATGATGAGTGTATTTTGAGGCAATTATCAAGAAAATATTCTTTGTTAAAGATAATCCTCACGAGAAGAAAAAATGTAAATTGAATAAACACATATCTCAGCAAAAGAAATATTTTTCTGTGTGTATAACGTGTCGGATCATATTGAATCATACATGGAAAGTGTTAGGGCCTGAGTAGCTAATTTTACGATACATTATATATCGAGCGGAATTTGACTTATTGTTAGTGAAGTAAACATCTTGTATTTCGCTCGAGACAAAAGACAACGGCTCATTCTACAGTCAGTCAGCATCGAGCTCTCGAACAGAACGTTCAGAAAGAACAATTCTGCTGAAATACAAATCTGAAAATAATTATGTCGAACCATTACAAAAATTGTATCGGATGTTTAACTTGATAGAATATCAAAACTATTTGCACCAACGTTATCATTCTTGGGTATCCTACATAAATTATTTTGACGATCCAATATAAAATTATTTTCTGATCTGTATCTAGCTAAATTTTTAGATGCTGCAGTAAAAAATAATTTTATGCTGAACTATTAAAATAATTATGTAGAACGTTCAAACATGATAATGTTACTACAAACAGTTTTGACATTCTAGCAATCAAGTTTATTAAATATCCGATACAATTTTTTCAATCATTCAACATAATTCTCTTGAGATTTGTATCTCAGCAAAATTGCTTTTTCCATGTAGAAAATCCGCGATATTCCGGAAGCGGAAAGGCTATTTCTTCGTCGCCGTTTTTCCGCACGCGCGCGTCGCGCCGTTCGGTCAGGCTCGCCGGGTCTCGCGCACGTTACGCGTACAAATCAAAATCAATAAGCCGATTATTGGC
>QKQZ01039606.1:0-40350 GCA_003595255.1 Solenopsis fugax
TTCTGAATCTCTTGGTTGAATCTCATAAAATCAAGCGCCAAAATTGATGAAATTTTAGATTAAAAAGAAAAATATGTTAAACGTAATACAGTAGAAAATATGAATTTTTCTCTTTCCAGTGCCTGTGAGATTAGTCTGGGCCACCGAAGGCGACGACGTGGAGCTGCCATGCGACATCACGCCGCCGACGTCGGAGGATTCGGTTAACATGGTTCTCTGGTTCAAGGACAACGCCGGGATACCACTCTACAGGCGAGTGTCTTGCACTTTAAAAATAATTCTACCCTGATCTGACTATTTTTACGTGACGTTAGCGCCACAAAGTTAGGACGTCAACCTATCTGAATTTAACTCTGCGAAAGATGCCGCCATTAATTTCACAAATCACAACCAAGCTACGAGTCACTAGTAAAAAATTAGATAAAAGAGAGACGTGGAGATCTGTGGGAAGCCTACGTCCGAAAATTTATATGCAGATTAGAGTATATTTCTTAAAACGCAGCACACACATAAAAACAAAATTTTTTTTTCACATTTAAACGCGCAGTTTTAAAGCTTAAAAATATTCTTCTTGTTGTCGATTTTCTATTTTTTTGAGAACTCACAAGAACTGATTCACGTAGCTAACTTTCTACCGAATACCAGCTAGAACCGCATTATTGGGGGAATGGGATGCCATTGTTCTGAAACCGCATCTCGAAATATCCCAGCACGAACCTAGACTCGAGTATGAACTCTCATTATGGACACCTCCGACGTTCCTGCTCGCGACATATAAATATCATGGGCTCATTAAGAGTCTGCCAAACTAAGCATAATTTACATTTTAACGCTAAAGATTGTTTTTAGTATTTAGGTAATAATTTTATATAAAAAAGACTAACTGTTGGTCTTAATTGTTTCGAACTTAAAAACATATTTAAAATATATAATTAGAACTGTCAAATTAAAACCTTTATATTTTGAAAATGTTAGCATAAAAATTCTGTAAGACACTTAAATATTATATAAAAGGATTCCTACAAAAATCAAAGAAGTTCAAAAAGTTAAATTTTCAGAAAACAAAAAACTCATCTTGAAACAGTTTGTTGTATAAGTAATTTTTCTTCATACATAATAGGTATAAGAACAAAGTTGTAGGCTTTAATTAATATTTTGAGGAGCCATTTGAAAGTAAAAAATACAAAAACATCTAGATTTGTTTGATTCTGGCACGAATTTTATATTTATTATTTATTTCTTACATAATATTTGACATTTATCTTTTTTTAATAACATTAATAATGATAGAGGTAAAAAAGGGAATATTATTTAAAATATTAAAAGCAATAATTATAAAAGCAATAATTTCTTCACTTTTTATTTACAAAAATTTTATAAGTTATTTTTAACAGAAACATCCTTTTATACTTCTCTTTGTATAAATATGGTAATTTTTTTTTTTAATATATAATGGGTATATGAACAAAGATTTAGACTTTAAGATTAATATTTTGAGGAATTTATTAGATAAAATATTTCTGAACTTGTTTAGTTCTTGATGAAAATTTTATATTTATGCTATCTATTTATATTTTTATATTTCCTGTTTTTGTGTTTCTTGCCAAAACAAAATTATTTACGATATAACATCATTGATGGAAAATGATTTGGTGTTCTAGAGTTTTTGAAAAATAGACTTGTTTGATTTTTGTAGGAAATTCTTTATATATTTGAACAATATTAATTCTTAATATATTCAGAAATGAAATAAATCGTTCATAAGTCACGGTTTCTATTTTTGATTTTCACGGAACATTTTGAAAATCATTTGTCATCTTGCCATGTCCACTTTATTGGAATACTCATCGCGGACGGTTATAGAAATGGATGCATCGAGCATCGGTACACACACGAGGAAATTCAAGTTAAGCTAGATCAGGACTGTATAAATAATTCGACCGAATTTCCACTATCGGAAGTATGGGATGATGGAATTTCATAACACCAACCCCGAGCTTCAGGAATAGCAGTCGATCGAAGACCCTTTTTGGCTGACATGGGCATTAAACAGAGCGCGAGGCGCCGCTTATTTACGAAAACGGTCTCTGGGATCATAAAGCAAGATGTTTCCTCATCAACTACCATTCGTTCGTCTATGAAAAATAAATGGAACTGTGTGTAGAAGTCGCGCGTGTTTGAAAGAATTTTTATTACGAATTTTTTATTTATACTTTATTACGATCTGCTTTTTCAAATTTTCCCATTGACATCTGCCAAGGAATTAAAACGTAATATAAAATATTATATAAATATATGAGTTGCTTTAATTTTAATGTACATATATATTACTATTTCTCTAATAAAACGTATTTTTCAATTATATTTTGAAATTCAAAATTAAAGACACATTAAGGAAAATTAAAGAACGTTAAAAAAATTGATCTATATTATCAACACGTTTTTATCAAAGCTAGCTACGTCTCGCTTCGTGATGGAAGTTTTATGTGAATCTCATAGAAATTCTCGGGACGGCGGGAGAAAATACGGACAGCTGAAAGCGCATCGTGCAATGTGGACGATGCAGGAAACTGTCAGCGAGCGGTTATCAGAAACGTGATGGTTATAAGGCTCACAAGAGAGCATGGAGTTCCGGGTAATATCAAAGGACCTTCATAGAAGAAATACAACAAGTAAAAGGGATAGAGCGTCAAAGGAAAGCGTGAACGAGGATGGAACATAAAGCGGTCTCTGGGTTATTTGCGCCTTCTGCTGGTGAAGCGTTTCTCACAGAGTCTCCCGCGGATTCGCGCTTCCGATAGTCGCTGAAATGGTCGCGAAATGGCAGAAAAAAAGGAAGAAGTGAATCGCGCGAACGAGTCGAAGAGAATTGGCACTGTGCGGCGCTTCGAATTCGGCGACAAAACGTTTTATCGCAATAACCGTGCTTTTTGTTTCAATGTATAAAATGAGAATTTCGTTTACTACCGAAGTCATTTGTCGTAAACGGATAGATCGATTTAGAATCTTTTTAACGGTTTTACGACGACGTCGAATCGACCGGGTCCATTGAGCGCACATGATTTAAACGTGAGTTAGTCTATTGCTTTTTGCGTTTTACGCCTGCGAATTCGTCGTAACGGAGGACATTTCGTGTGTTCGAAGAACCGTCATATTCCCGTTTCAACAGATAGGGGATGGCTCTGCTCAATTTCACGGCACATAATCTGGGTTACACGAGATGGAATTTTCCGTCCTCCGTCGCTTTCGAGTTCGACTTTGACGGCGTATTTGGCGAAGATTGTCGTCAACCGCATATCAGCGGCGAAACGCGCGGACGTGCGGTAAACAGCTTTAATGGTATCTCCTTTTCCGCTGCCAGTCGTTCGTTTTTCCGTCGCGCGCCGGAACGATTTCCTGTTCCCGTCATTGCGCAATACATAGTCAGCTCTCTAAAGCTGAGAGGATCTATATCCGCGAGTGTGGCGAGTCTGCCAACTGCTCTTTTTTTCCCAGCCGCGAATAGACGCGCGATGCACGCGAGTTTAGTCACCGAGAGTCGCCAATTGGCGAAAGCGCGATGTTTACCAAGTTTCCGCACCGGAAATGCCCAAGATCGCGATGAAGAAGCTCAGCTTAGAAAATTCCTTTTGACTGAATCAATGGCGCCTTGAATGAGGGCGTTCCTAGGATAACTCAAACAAATATTTTTACAGAAAAATAAAAGTAAATTCTCCCAATTAACCGAAAAGAATGTCTCAAAGAGAGAAGAAGTGAGATTTGACAGCATTCCACCCTTTGAATTTTTATTAGATTATTTTCAAAATAATATAACGTTGAATATTTTTTTCCGCGAAGCTCATTACAGCGAATTTCATGTTTGTTCGCTCTCGTTTGTTTGATCTGTATCTAATTGGAAAAGAATACTAATTGCGTGTATAAAAAAATAATTCAAATTAGCCGAAATATAGTCTAGTTAATTATTATTTTTGTAATATAATATTGGATGAATACAAAAGTTTTGATGGATTTCCAACAGATGTTGTAACCAACATTTTTTAATGCCGAAAGGTCGATCTGTCAACGTTTAATTATCAACTTCTGTCGAAATTCGTGGATGTGTATTCACTAAACACGTCAAGTCAATCAATCATAAGATCGTTCAAAGCGTGATTTGTCTTTGAGGTTAAAATCATCTTATTTAAATTTAGCGAAGCATCTTTCGCAGGTTGGAATTGACACAGCAGTATTTCTGAAAACGTCACAAATGTTTTTTTTAATACTATTTCGAATATTTGTTTCTCTCCGAAATTGATACATATATCATTATTGCACGTACTAAGTCATTCTTCGTTTATTTTCACTTTTATTTAAAAACACTATAATTTACACAAATATATCCAATTTCTTTTCTAAACGATAGCTGATAGTGTTGTCTTTCTAGTGATATACAGTATATTAACATGTCTCTTAATAATGCAATAAAAACATTGCTTACAACATTGAAAACTCACGTCAAAACTTTTTGAATTCACTTACTATTATATAGAGATTATTATATTATATTTTTATAATTATATAAAAGTTTGCGAATCAAGCATTTGTGAGATCGAATCGAATTATTTTGATTCGTGCGAATCAAATGCAAATCAAATTTTGCCGGATTTACACTACATGCTAATTTAAATGTAATAAATTGTTATATTGCAGATTCTTTTTAATAGGCGAGAAAATTAATCGCAAAAATTTTAGAAAACAAATTATGATTTGAAATTGAATCGTAGGTGATTCGAAATCTTCGAACTATTTGAATTTGAACCTTTAAAATTCGAAAACGAATTGAATCGAATTGTTGTGATTCGATCGATTCGAATTCGAACTATTTGCATCTCTGCTTATGATATTATATTACATATTGTAACACGACATATTTGTTCCCCTCTGCAGTTTGGACGCGAGAAACGGTAGCTTGATTGGCGCCATCCACTGGGCGGTCAGCGACGATCTTGGGAGACGAACGTACTTCCAGGTTGGTGACGGTCATCGGGCGAAATTAAAGGTCACTAAGGTGACGTTAAAAGACCAAGGGGTCTTTAGGTGCAGAGTAGACTTTGTGGACTCACCGACGCGAAACTTCCGCGTGAATTTGACTCTAGTTGGTAACTATCACATTTCAAAGAGTGATAAAAGAATAACGAAACATTCTTTACACTATCACACATGACTCTTTCAGAGCAGCCAAGTAAGCCCGTGATATACGACGCCCAAGGACGAGAGGTAACTGGGGTGGGCGGCCCTTTTCTCGAGGGTTACAACCTTGCTCTGATATGTCAAGTGTCAGGAGGTACTTAATACGCAATCTTATCTCTTTAAGCTTTATCATAATATACTTGCACACATCAACATTTTTTATCACGCGAACGTTATCCTTATCGTTCTCTCGTATTTCACGATTTTCCAAACTTATCTGGATCGCGACTCATCTTTTAAAGCGGCAAATCTTCGCGACCTATTTGGTTTTATGGATTATGAAAAAACGAGAGAAGGAAGTAAATTGATTTAGCATTTTAATACTCCTATTTTTTTATTGAATACAATTTTGTCAATCTATTTCTCAAAATGAGGTCTGATTTAGGTCTGAAAAATGTGCTCATTTTCTATTTCTGTTGATAATATTTTTGACACAGCATCGAAGAGAATCATTTTCATGTACAAAGATTTTAATAATAATTGTTTAAGAGTTTATTTCGAAATTTTTATTCTTAACATAGCTGACAATTTTTTGCGACCCATCAAAAATTGACTCCACCAGTGTAATCCATCTTATTAAAAAAATCCCCGTTCTATATTATTAAATCGTAAACGGTATTCGTATAAATTGCGTTGGGAATCAATTAACAGGCAAGCCACGTGTGTAATTGATTCGCAGGTAAACCTAAGCCCTCAGTGACGTGGTGGAAGGATGGTGAGCTCCTGGACGGTGTGGTCGATACCTCGTCTATCGGCTCGTCGAGCAGATTTACGGAGAACCACTTGTTCATCGACCAAGTCACCAGGTCACTGTGGGGATCGAAGCTCGAATGCAGAGCTCAATCCGGACCGATGGAGAAACCTATCGTTCGTGAGGTGCCTCTTGACATATATCGTAAGCATTCATTTTATGTAAAGCAAAATTACACTTATTGTCAGATGATTTATAGAAATCTCAGGGAAAGAAGTATGAGTGAGAAGCTTTATTTAGCTAATTCGAGCTTGATACTTTTTTTACACGTTAATGTGTTCTAGAAATCTTTTTAAATATCATCGCTTTAAATTTCAGTTTATTTATCGTTCATTTGGCGAAGATGGTACTTCTCTAATGTACTAAGTTATTTATACTTTGATTCATTGGCGA
Organism: Solenopsis fugax; assembly: GCA_003595255.1. Taxonomy (NCBI): domain Eukaryota; kingdom Metazoa; phylum Arthropoda; class Insecta; order Hymenoptera; family Formicidae; genus Solenopsis; species Solenopsis fugax. The sequence continues at coordinate 6,374 of QKQZ01039606.1, forward strand.
CTGAAGATGACTGAGTGAAGTTGAAACATACCGTGCTTATTTTGAGTAAACGTATAAATAAATTATTCTTCGTTTTATACATTTTGATCATCATGCTCGTTTTTTTTACTTTTCTTTGCTTAGCTAATTTGAGCTTAAATTAATACTTTTTTTAAACGCTAATCTCAGGGAAATTTTGAAGACATTATATTCGAGCTGGTTTCTCTAATTCTGACCCTGATTACACAAGTTCGTAAATCTTTTGGGGATCACGCTCTATCGAGGACTAGAGGATCTTTCGATGCTTTTTTAACTTCTTCAATGTTCGAGCGATGATATGCAAAGGGTGACATTACTGGGAAATGGATCATAAATGCCGCGTTAACGTGACATCTGCTTAAAATAAAATAGAAGAAACGCACGCACACCCTTCAAGGCCGTTCCGTCGATCCTAAGCACGTGCTAAAAGGCGGTCTCAAGCGGCGCGTGTTAAAGGGCACTCTTGGCACGTTTTATTCGATCGGCATGTTGCGCTTCCGTTCCTACGCCTTCCTCTCGTATTTATTTTTAGGTAGAGCTAAACAGGAAAATCGTCACACTTTGCGTCTAGAGGCGCAGGGAAAACACTTGTTGCAATCCTCGGAGAAGACTTGGAATCTTAACTCCGAGTTTATATTTCAAAATACATATTACAGGAAGAAGATATTATTTATCTACTCTCTAAATTGGAATCAGTGCATTATTCACTGAAAGACAGTGAATAGTCTGTTTTCAGTGATAAATGCACTGTTTTGGTCAGTAAGAGTACCCCCTACTTAATCAGAATTACTGAAAAATAGTGAACTGATGACCACAGTTATAAGTGTAGCACTGCAAATCAGTAAGATTCAGATTTAGAGAGTATGATCTAAAGAGATGCGTGAATTATTTTTTGTCGCTTTCAGTCATCTAATAAAACTTAAATATGGACAAATTATTCAGTATACCACATTTTTCAATTACTCTCTAAATCTAAATCAGTAGAATCTTACTGACTTGCAGTGCTATACTTATAACTGTGGTCATCAGTGACCATTCACTATTTTTCAGTGATTCTGATTAAGAAGGGAGTACTATGACCGAATCAGTGTATTGTCACTGAAAAACAGTGCATATATCACTGAATGAAATAGTTATAAGTATATCACTGAAAATAGACTATTCACTGCCTTTCAGTGAATAATACACAGATTCCAATTTAGAGTGTAAATAGACATGATTTTCCATTTTATATCTAGTTAATCTAATTAACCTAGTATTTTTCTTCCTAATTCTATCTCAACATTCTTTTGCATCCTGGAATATTTCATAGCGAAGAAAGAAATTTAAATATAGTTGTGAGCAACTGATCCGCGACGGAAGCGAGATGAATTCCAACCATTTGGCGCGGACCTCCTTAACTCCTTTGACGGTCGTATTTCGCAGAATTGTCGTCCGAAAGTAAAAATACGCAGTTCGGGGCGTCGGGCATCTGGCCCTCCCTTAGACCGTTATTTTCATGTCGCAACACCGACGCTCTCGGCTCGCTCGTAGTTTTTTGCATCCCGCAGGGATCATCCGTCGTGCCTACATCCGCAGATGTAGATTTTTGACGGCGAAGTATGTTACTTGTTAAACCGCTTCACGCTGCTTGCCTCCGTGTCTTCTTATATTAGAAATGTAAAGTCAATCAAGAAGGAATAAGAGAGAACACTGCGCAGTATTATAGAAATATGAACAACTTAATATCTTCGCCCGGCGTAATTTATTTTATTCCGCGTAATTAATTATTTGACTCCTGTCTCACTGCAGTTAAACCGGCAATCGTGAAGATTGTTCTGAGCGAGGAACAGATCTTCGCGGGTCGTCCGATCGCCGCCAGATGCGAGACGTGGGGCAGTTCTCCAGCGGCTAGGATCATTTGGAGACTCGGCGAGCATGTAATGGGCGATCCCAACGTGTCGACCACGCAGAGGAGTAACTCGACAGTGAGCAAGCTGGCCTTAGTCCTCGGCAAGGACGACGACGGCAAGGAACTGGTCTGTCGAGCCGAAAATCCGAGATTTCCCGGGGGAGTGCTCGAGGAAGTCAAAATACTTCGCATCTCTTGTGAGTCTCTTTGATCTTGTAACGTGTTAGGAGCTTTCAAATTTGCCTTCTCAATGAATAATACGCAATATTAAATGCGATATAAAGTGTCCATGTGAATATTTTTTAAATATGTATTCACAGAATTTTAGTAAAAACGACAGATCATAAATATATTTTTCAAAGAGTCTTATCTTTTATACATATATTTAAGTTCCCCACTGACAGAAATATTCGTTGCGAAATAAATACTATAATAAATAATGACGCAATCTTTCCAATTACAAACAGATGCTCCGGTAGTTGTCGCTCGTTTGGCTAATGGCTACGTCTTGGACACTTTGAGGGAGGGTGATGATCTCAAGTTGGTTTGTGACGTTCAGAGTAATCCGCCACCGACGCGAGTAACTTGGTACCACAATGTAAGTATATAGAAACTCGGAGGAGGGGGAAGAGGAAAAAAGAGACTCGTTATCCAACATGATTGACTGTTACTCAAATCCGCGCGTTCTTGTACGTAGAACCAGCGATTGGTGCACGACGTAAGCGCAGGAGTTCTACTGGCTTCTAACTCGCTGACCCTCCGCGTTCTGGCACTCGCACACGTCGGCGAGTACTCCTGCGTGGTCATGAACGCCGTGGGAGAAACTCATAGCCCGCCGCTTTTTATTCACATGAAATGTGAGTAGTTGTATTTATTAACACGCCGCGCGAGACTTATCTTCGTCAAAATGAATCGTTCTTGCTTCAGACAGAAATGTCTATGACAAGCTGAATTAGTAAGTTATGTCAGAATTTTAATTTTTGCTTAATTTCATTTAAATATCTATTTGATCGGAGTGTGATAGAAAATTAATTGATTATTTCGATTAGACTATCGCGAATAAAATATTAAAATGTGCTAAAACAATCTTATAAATAAAAAATAATAAAAAATAATAATTATATTAATGCTTAAGAAGATGTAACTAAATAAAATAATATATTTAATATTTATCGCATCTATAATGGAAAATCCAGATATGTATCTCGCTGATTTTGAAACGTTCTTAAGATATAAAATTTGTGATGTCGCAAAAATAATATATAATATTCAGATTCCAATAGATTAAAAAGTTGGAGTTACAAGAGTTTTTCTTCTCTTTACTGTTTGAAACCAACTAATATCTTTTTTTTTTCTTAATGTTTATTTCTTCTCGTGCTCTTAATTTGCTTTATGATTCTATAAAACAAATAATTTTTTAAATTTATTTATTTAAAAAATAAAAATAAACTAAATTATTTAACAAAGATTAAGAAAACATTAAATTATTTCTTAAATATGTGCCGTTTAATAGAAAATGCTAGTTCGAGAGAATTAGCATTTAGACACTATACGTAGCTAAACTCATTTTGTAAAGCTTCGATTATTCGCTGTGATACTTGACATGCGTGCGGCTATTCCAAACTTTAAAAACTCGAACTGTTTGATCCATTGGCACTTGAATGTTATATATTACTTTTACATCAAAACTCTGTATTTTAATATCGATTTTTCTAAAATCCTCGAGATAGATACCAGGATTTCCTCTTATTAATTATTTTGTATAAAACAGATCTTTATGCATTCTCGTGCCACGCTTCTTTTATGTTTTTCTTAACAATTTCAAACATTCGATAGACGCACCGAGATGCAGAGAAGATAACGAAAGAAAAGAGATCACCGTCGCTCGTCACGAGACCGTACGACTCAGGTGCGAAGTGGAAGCGTTACCTGATGACTATGTACGATTTTCATGGACCTACAACGGCACTGTCGGAGACGTTCTACCTATGCCAAACTCGAGAGTCGAAAATAAAGGACTCGTGAGCGAATTAGACTACACTCCCAGTGCCGAAACCGATTACGGCACGTTAGCTTGCTGGGCGAGCAACAGCATCGGACGGCAAAAGACACCGTGTATATTTAACATCGTACCTGCTAGTGAGTCATCAATCAGCCTTTAATTATATCTCTTGCTCCTTCATTAATATTCATAACTAAAGAAGCTATACATCGCCAAAATAAAATTCTAATTTTCTAATAATTAAAATACATTTCTTACTAGCACATGAATTTTTAAGATCTGTTAAGGGAGTTATATATCTTCATTGGGACTTAAACGTCAATTATTTTTTACCGTTCAGAACCACCGCAACCACCACTGGACTGTGCGTTGCACAACGAGACCAGCTCGCTGGAAGTTAATTGCATCCCGGGATCGGACGGCGGGTCGCCGCAGCACTTTTTATTGGAAGTACGGGGGTCTCTTAGGAATTCCGGGATCGGCCATATCGGTCCTCACACCCTTCAAACGCCTCAGAGCGATCAGGGAATGGTCGGGGAATCTCCCCCGATATATCAGGACATGAATCCGACCCCAAACTTCCAACTTCACGATCTTGAACCAGGGTACGATTACACGGTATACGTTTATGCCATCAACGGACGTGGCATGAGCGAACCCGCTCTTCTGAAACACGTTAGGGTTGTCGAACCTATCGGCGGGAAGATGGAAAGGAGCGGGATCTTTTTGGAAGACCTGAAAAAGGCTCCCAGCTCCGAAAACATGATCATCGTTATTGCACTGACAGGTACAGGTAAAATCGACACTTCTAGTTTTTATTTTCGCCTAATCTTTCGCCTTAGCAAGCCACCATCTAATTTGCCGCGAGTACATCCACATCGAAACATCGTTCCTTCACGCGTTTGAAAGTTTTGTAAATTACATTTACATACTTTTCCCAGGATATAATTTTTTTTAATATACCGAAAAAGCTAGTTTTACATCAAAAGTTTGTCATATTTATTTTTAGATTTCAGATTTTCATTATGTATTATACTTTTTATTTTTTATTAAATTTATTATTATGTATTTAATAGACACTTTGTATTTATTCTGCATGTAATTTTGAATTTTAAAGGCGCGGCAGCGTTGATCCTCATCGGTATCGGCGTGATCATTGGCGTGGCGCTCTGCAGGAAGAGATCGAACACTCCCGTTAGAGAAGGCCCCGACGATTTCACCACGCCGACCTACGTTCCGGCCCAGAGAATTGAACCCAGACTCAGATATTCCAATGAGAATAGGCGTTCTCAAAGGGCGAGTCTCTACGTTGAGGAAAATCGAAAGGGTAGCTATCACTAGAGAAAAAGACGATCTATTCACGTACTGCTAATTCGAATAATTGCTAAGTTATTAAATCATCTTTCAGAGCCAGATTTACTGCAACAAGTGGAGCTTGAGTTACACGACTAGACCACACACCTGATTCTGTACAGTTAAAAATAATCAAGACACAAAGTGCAATGTTAAGTAGAATTCCATATGTCGAGTTCAATTGTGCTCTTCGCCATTCGTGTAAATTTGTATGTCCCGGCTGTCGAATTTATATCACGTTGTAAAACTGGAATCGGCTATAACGAGTAGCCGTTAGCCGTGCGAATCGTTTATTCTCAAAGGATTGGCGATGGAGCGACACGTGGTACTTTTTACGATCAAGTCGGGAAATCTGCCGACATTCAGCCGGCAAATAGAGGCGTTACGAAACATTCTATTAGTTATTTACGTTCGCCGTACGCGAGACGTAAAAAAATCCGCAGCCGAAAATTTTATATTAAGTTGTATAGAGCCTAGAGTTAAAATAACGTTATAAAATGTACAGTTATTTTTACAGCGTAGGAGGCTAAGGCGATACGGTATAGTACCGTATACTTGCAAGTATTAACGTATTAACGTTGACCTAAAAACGTGATTTTATGTACCTTTGTCGCTTAATAGACTGCTTCAAAAAAACTGCGTCGGTTTTTAAATTAAAATTGGATTATTTGGGATCTGTAGTAAATTTTAATTGCGTGTATTACACGAATTTGAAGTTCATCCAATTAAGAAACTCAAATTTGTTATGTCATACGCTGCATGATACTTCGCATTTTACTCCATTGTTGTAATCGACTTACAGAATTTTCGGATTTACACTTTTTTTGAAGCAGTCCGTAGTTTATAAATTACTATTAATGGTTAATTTGTATAATCTTTGATCAGCGTAGTTCACGCTAATCTGTACGACGGTGTAAATACTGTATTCATACGTATTGGCTGATACACGGAATTAAAAAAAAAACTGCCACGTTGTATTATTAGTGATTAATAAAATTAAAAAGACTACCATTAAAATAGTGTTCTTTTTACCTCTATCCCTATTTTCCCTGAAGTAGAGAGAGAGAATGAGAGATTTTATTTATATATTAGCTATATTGCGTTAAATAACAATATAATTAGTCTTTGTATAAATAATATATGTTTGTATTACATACGTAACAAACAGTATTACAGTAACAAACGTAATAAACACATTGAAACTACCGATATTGAAATCATTCATTGCTATTGCAATTTGTCAATTATTAACAACAATAAACCTGCTCGGACTGGCTACTAATTTAATTATCACATTTCGTAAATGCACCTGGCTTTGTAATCGGTCATATCGCCGAGCGCATTATATTCTAAGCGAATCGGCATTTAACGTGTCGCGATTTGATATGGCACTTAAATGACTGACAGAATCAACCATGAATCTTTCAACTTCCCCGAATTATTTAGAAGTATATTCTCGAATGTCGATAAAGGAGCCTTTTCTGCAATTTTCGATAGATGTAAGAGACATTAAAACATTAATTTCAACGAGAGAAAGTGTTTTGAAGCACGCTAGATAATAAAAGTATATTAATATAGAAAAGATTAAATTTCTTCTTTTTATTTTTTGAAAGTCGAAGCGTGATCTATGTTATCAACTATCAGTACGAAAACTGATGTCTCTGTATAGTCATACGTTTGATAGCGCCACATGTACAAAGAAGAAATCTTTATATATCAACATTTATTCGATACGCAATTATAAAATTAATTATTGTTAAACTTTCTTCTTCCACTTGTTTGATATCAATAATATTAGATTTTAGAAGTGGCGTCCTTTTTATTTTTATTTTAAATTTCAATACTCATTTTTTCTTTATTATGATACAACGTTTACAAATTTTATGATACTGATGTTATCATTTTATAACTTACAATGCAATATCGTAGTCAATTTAGAAAAAAATTTTAATTCAACGTCTACGCTAAGATTGCAGGCATCTGGCATATTATTGCGACGATATCGACTTATGCATGTTCGTTTTATATTCGTGAGATCGAACACTTTTCCATGAATACCAACAATCCATTAATGAAAACTTCATCAACGTCGGAATAATTATGTCGCTGCACACGACAGCTGTCCCATTTCCGCAAATTGCCTAGCAGCGGTTGTGATTTAGAACCATGAATTAAATATTGCGCGAGATATATATATACATATATATATATATATATAATATATAGAAAGAGAGAGAGAGAGAAAGACACGTTATAATCTTTTACGAAACGCGTTAGAACACTTTTACTCGTGTGCGTCAGACATATAAGATATATCAACGAATTGAATTATCCGAGCTTATGAAAATATAATTATATATTGAGGCTGTTAATATAGGTCTATTAAAATAATTATGCTTTAATATGCAATAATTGTATATTGCTACACCGACCCACGAGTATATAATGTAACAAGGGACGCGAGTTACTCTCGGTCACAAAGAGAGGATAGAATGAATTAATTTTATCGTAACGAATAAATATTTTTTAAAAAACTCGATGAGGTTGTCGTTGCATGGGTAAAAAATTAGTGAAAAAATGCATACACGTAAAATGCATAAATTCACAATTGTAACAGTTGGACAGAAAAAATGTATCGCTAGCAGCATAAAAGCATCACATAATTAAAGCTAATTAGAAAAAAATATTTTGTTTTATATTTTTATAAATTTAGTGTAATAACGCGTATATATGTGTATGTGTATATGTGACGAGTAGAAACAAATGATCAGCACTATTTCGAAATCGCTACATTATCATCGCGTTTATACGACACACTTAAATGGAGCAATCGACGATACGGGGAAACGAGTCGCGCGGCTATAAATGCATGCGTGGCCGTAATGAAGATGCAGCCGATGCGCACCATACGTTGGATGCAATTGCGCATTACGCGGCGTAGCGCAGAGCGCGTCGGGGCCGGGGCAGATAATTAGATTATACTTTGCAGTGCGCGTTGGGACCGGGCATTATCGTTATCGTCATGGGAGATGACGGCTGGTGTACGTCGCGGATAATCCCTGTTATTTTCAGTAACGCCGGCAATTCGTCCGACGTTATACTGAGTGCTTGCAAAATTAAAATCCCTGCTGTTCCCGTTAGAAGCACTTGGTGCTACCATATAAGAGAGATACGATTACATATGGGAAAAAAAGATGCTTTTGGCTCGACGCGGAATGAAAAAGGAAGTAATTGATTTAATGTGTACGAGTATCTCCGAAACATGAAACAAACTTTTTGAAATGAATAAAAAATAGCCAATGTATTTGCATTGGTGAGTCTTTATTCACGAAATAATGAAAAACTTTCTATGTATTTTATATATACATGAGATTTATAAAGAGTATGGCGTTAGAAAAATTTTGATTAGAATAAAACAACTATGGTTTTCGACTTAGATACAAATATATTGTGCTTTATATAGTCTTAATTAATTGCTAATTTGATACTTTTTTCGTATTAGTAAGGACCTGAATTGCGGTAAAAACTGTGTAATCTCGAATTTTTACGCACGTCATTCGTACTGATTCTTACTAGCTTCTTCCTTTGTCTATTTGGTTCATTGAGTCTAATCAACTTTTTTTTGATATATTAATTTTCACAATTAAATAAAAATAATAAATTACGTATTTTGTATAATTCTTCAAATTAACAAAAGCAATAGAAATCAATAGAGACTATTAGAATTGCCAAAAATATTAGTTAAATCTTGATTAACTTTAATTCATGTCGTTTAACATGATGTTTATGCAAATTGTCAGCGTGTTTCAGTCAACAGAACCTTGCTTAACGAAGGAATTTATTTGATGCACGAGCAAGACGAAAGAGAAACGCTTGAATAAAGCGAAAGTTTGCATAACAATTTTATTTGTAACCTGTCGAATATACATAGAAAGGGGGCTCGAGTCGGATAAGCCAACGGCTTTGCGCGTCGTTGGACGGAATTGCACACAAGTAACACGAATCGTCAGAAGATTCGAGGGCAGGGAAAATAGTGGATTCTTTTCTCGACGCTATCCAACCACCGTCCTCCTTCTCAGAAGATTGAACAGGAGTGCTGAATCGCGCCGAATGTCTGGGCAAAGGAAGCGGAGCGCCGCGGGGATTCGCAAATTCACCGTGAAATCTTCTGCAAACGGAAGTAAGGTAACTCATTTCCGTTTCATCGGGACTTTCTGTGGCATTAAAAGAGCTCGCTCCGTGAGGGCGGAAAACGCGAGGGGTCAGACCGACAAGGGAGTGAGGAAACGGGCGGATTAATTAACGTAACGTAATTACGGAGCGCATTGTGCAGCGACGTCATGACGCTTCGGGGTTGCGAATGAAAGGATCAGAAAACTTCAGCCCTCTTTTCATCTCTTCAAGATTCCAATGTCTCGCGAATACATCTTATTAACATTTTTATTTGAAAACGCAAAAATGATGTCAAATGTAATTCTAAAGTTATTTAGTATCTATTATTTATTTTTAATTTCATCTGATATTTAATTACTCGCGCACAGAAAAATACTGCCATGAAAAGCGATTACTTAATTTACTTTTTTTCTTCTAGTAAGTAATGGTTATATCTTTGACAAATATTTTTTTTATACAAATATTTTGTCTTAAGATACACTCGTCACCATTTCAGAAAAATTTATTGCTATATAAAAAAGAATTTATACTCTTTTGAAAAATATTATAAAATTGTATCAAAGAAACGTATCAGAATAATACGCAAACTGAATTTTCATTTTAACTTAATATTGTTTATCGAAATTAATTATTAGGATTCGAAATATACGAACTTATAAAATATTTTAAGAAATCAATGTACATTTATATTTTTTTACATGTACATAAAAGTTTAGCGTAAGTAAATATTACTTGTTTTAAAAAAGTTTTAAAACAGTATTTTTATTAAGAAAATATTCTTTTAAAGATAATCACGGCGTTATTTAAAAGAAGAAAACTAAAAATTAAATTGCTTTTCTTAGCACAGAAATAATATTTTTCAGTTTGAGAAATCAACTTTTGCAGTTGTTTCATTAATCGTAAGAATGATCCATTCAATATTGCCTAAAAAATTGTATTTTTTAGCTGTGTAGAAAGCACTCGTGAAACGTCAAGATCTTTTTCTCAATAAAAAAAAACTTTCGGAGTTGTAAAGGTATGAACGTAGGCGACGGTTTTTTTCTCGGGAATATGATAAGCCATCGGTCAGACGGCCGTGTCTGCTAGCGAATAATTACTACGTGACATAAATAAATTTGATCGATGGATAAGATTTTGATTGATACGATCGATAATCGACGTGAGAAGAAAGATGGTTTCGTGACCACAGAAAGTGCACGATATTAACTCTTGCGTTATCCGCTTGAAGTCTTCTGGACATTAAAAAACAAATATGAAACTTCAGAAGTTAAGTGTTCGAATATTTCATATTTTTCATGTCAATATTTTTTGTAAATTATTCAAAAGTTTTACTTGAAAACATTGCTGTTTTAAAAATTACACTATTGTCAAAAGCAAAATACGTACTATCTAACATAGCAGTATTGAAAAATATCATCAGTAATATTAAAATCGTTAATAATATGTTTAAAAATTATGCACACACATGAATAATTTATTTCAAAACTAAAATGCGCATTTATTCAAGCATGTAAATGAAAAAGAGAAAAAAAATTAATTCATATGAAATTAATTCAAATGAAATAAATTCAACATTACTTTCTGATTGTTACGCCCTGAGAAAGAAGTGTTTGATATTTGTGACTAATTGCATGTAAAATATTTATGGTTTGAAGCTTTATTTTTATTATAGTAACTGATATAATGTAATTAATGTTGGTAATAATAATCTTGTATTAATAGTTCTGTCAACTATGAATAAACTTTACTATAATTTATAATAACTTTAAATATTAATATAGATGATAAAAATAAAATAAATATTTTTATTTAGTAAATGCAATCATAATTATGATTAATATAATTATTTTTGAAATATTTGTTTACTAGTTATATAGTAATAATAACTAATAGCTATAACTAATGTGATTAAAACAATTATAAATATATATTTGGCATTGAAAACGACTATTAGTCCGTTTAAAAATGGGTTTGGTTATTACTAGTAAAAATAATGCAGTTGGCAGAAGTAAAAATTACTGGCGTTGCGTTTCGTTTCTTCCACTAGTAAAACCAATGGACCATCCCAAATAGTTCGAAACGTCATAAATATTTTCAAGTTTAAAACCTTACAATAAAACACTAAGATTGCATGGAAGCTGCAAAAGATTTCTGCAATGTTACAAGCTTGTGATAACATTGAAATGTCCGCAATTTTAACCTGAAAATAATTTTTCTGACGTTTCGGATCATATTAATCATCTATTGATTTTACTGGTGGAAGAAATAAAACGCCAGTAATTTTCACTTCTGCCAATTGTATTACTTTTACTGGCAATAACCAAATTTATTTTTGAACAAAGAGATAATTGAATAATAATAGGGAACTGCTCTATTTAAACAAATTACTCAATTCACTCACTTGTTACTGTTACTGCTGCTGTTGCTGCTGTTGCTGCTGCTGCTGCTGCTGCTGCTGTATTTCCTTTCATGTTGAGAATGACAAACACGAACTTTACGCGATGCGTTACGACATAGCCCGAGACAGCGGCGAGAACCGTTTGAATGAATGTTTACCTAAACACAACGGACACAAACAAAATAATAACTCTATTGCAAGGATAAAGCATCCTTTCGAAGTATTAGAGGGAATATGCGCACGCGAAAACATTAAGTGATACGACACTCACGACATGCACATGATGCCGCATTTCACAAAGGAGTACGATCACTTCTAGATACGCCTCAATCATTCACGTGTTAAAACGACACTGTGCACCACTATATTCGGCACTGAACTATCGTATTTCCGCATAATTCGATTTCGAAATACGCATAACGTCCGATCACTGGCGAAGTAAGGAGAAACATGGCGGCGGCAACAGCTGACCATAGTACCGCAATGTAGCGGTAGCGGTAGCGGTGGCGCAGTCGTCGCGGTCCGTTTTACTAGGCGAGGGGAGGAGGCCGCGAATCGAGACGGTGTGGCGCCTGACCTTGCGCGGTCAACAACCTGATGGCGTCGTCGACCGACAGCGTGCACGTGCGCCTCGGGAGAAGAGTAGGGAGGCGGCCCAGACGGCGCGCGGAGTGGGGCGTGGCGCGCCTGTCTTACGGGACCGTGCGCGGTCAACAACCCGAGTGGGGGGCATTAACCGACGGCGTGCGCCTTGGATAATGCGGAGTCTCTCTCGCTGCGCGAGACTACTCTTGATTAACAAGTTTTAGGGAGATTTACTTGCATCACACCGTATTACAAACTCTCATAACTCATTTGCAGGGTTAGGTAATTAAAAAGTAGTAAAATTAATTAGTTAAATAATAAAATTAATAACTTTTAATTTAACTTAGTTAATTTTAAATGATTTAATTTTTAACTTTAACTAGCTATTTTTGAAACACATGAACTTTAATTTATTAACTTTTTAATAAATGAGTTAAAAATTTATTTATATAAAAAAGGTTATAAAAGAAAAAATTTAAAAAGAAGGAAAAAAAGAAAGAGTTTAAAATGAAGAATAAAAAATAATAGGAGAGCGAATATACACAAAAAAATGATATAAATTTTTAATAACTACTGGATTAGATGTAATATTTTGAAATTTTGATATAGGAATAAAAATTTATTTAATAAAATATTATTTTCTTTTCTGTCTTTCAGTAAAAATCACATGTAATAGACGGATAGATATTATAAAAATGGATATAAAAAAAAAGAAATAACGAAAAATGAAAGAGGAAGGAAGAAAGGAGTTTTAAAATACGGAAAAAAGATGAAGATGAAGAGAAGAAAGAGGAAAAAAAGAAGGGAAAGAGTTTAAAATTAAAAAATCCATATTTTAATAATATTAATCATTAATATAACGTTTGTTATAAAAAGTGAAGATTAGAATCATAACCCAGCATTGAAAGATTAAAGAAACAATGCATAAATCTTACATTGAAACATTGTAATATTGTATGGAAGTTACAAAAGATTTTTGCAATGTTACTACAAGCTTGCGGCAACGTTGAAATGTTCGCAATTTTTAACCTGAAAATCTTTATGATGGTTTTACTGGAAGAAACGAAATGCAACGCCAGTAATTTTTCTGTCTAAATTATGGTAATTGCAACTATTTTTTTCTTTTAGTAGATGTATAACGTAATACTTAAAGATTGAAATAAATGTCCGAGAGAATTTAACTTTCTCCCTACAATTATCAGAGAATTTTCTTGGACGTAAGTTTTAGAGCAGGTCGGGCTAGTGTCACGGAAATAGGTTGCGGAAAATCGAAGGTATAACGAATTGGTGCTATAATGAAGGTCGTTTACGCGAGTCGATGGCCGGTCTTGTATACACACAGCGGTCCTTGTATCCGGTAACCGAGTCGAGTGCGAGTGCTCGAATTAAGCTGCCACCCCGGGTCGCCCGATTTGTCGAGTGACACAGCGATGCTGTCGTGGGCGCGAGCTCCGAGCTTCCTCTCTCTGTCTCTTTCTCTCTCTCTCTCACTCGGGCTTGCGGTCCCCGACGAGCTTTATCGAGTGGACCTTTCTCACTTTTCGAGCCGGGGCGAATTTCCGTTCGAATGCGTCGGAGGAAAGAAGATTTACCGAGGCGATCCGGAACCGGCTTGGCGGTGGCGGCGGCGGCAGCGGCGGCCTCTTCTTTCAGGGATTACGAAGTTGACTTTCGCCGCTCAGCGGCGGTATAAAACCCACTTCGTGTTGGAAGAAAGGATTATTGATTGAAATAGGGTGCCCCGCCGGTGGCCTCCGCCTCCTCGATCGTCCACCTCTCCATTTGTACTCGCTACTCGCGGAAAGATCCTGCCATTGTTGACCCGTTTTTTGAAGGATCCGGCGGTTTGACTCTCTTTCGCAATGGAATTCGCGGTGGAATACATATAAATCCCTTTGTCGTCCCTTGATATGAAATGTATTCATTTTTATAACACTCCGCTATTCTTCTAAACCGATAAAGATCCCCTTTTTCGCCTCGCTGCGAGCGAGGTGCGCATCTCGCGGGTTCGCATCTCATTGACATTCATAATGTTACGACGTCGGACGGGGCTTTCTAAAAAGCAAGGGATTTGCGCATATTTCAGATCTTCATGCCTCTTTCTTTGCCGGCGGCAACAGAAATGAAAAGATCTACGAGGCACAATCTTATCTGGCGCCGATAGATTTAATTCGCCGACAGGTGGATTAAACCGCAGTAAATCTCGCCTGTCCGACAGTCGAAATCAGACCGTTAAATGGATGAGCACTCGAGGGTATCGCTTGACATTATCTCTTTCACGCGATTTTATCGGGATATTTTCCTAAACCTTCCCTCCTGCCCACTTTTCGAAATTGAAGTGGCATTATTTCATTTACATATCATTAATACTCCTAAGTGATTATCATTAATAATTCGTGATGCATCTCATTATTAATGTAATGTTGTGCTTTCATTATAATCTAGGAGTATAATAAATAAGATAGTGTTACTAATTAGCTCCGGTCCAGAGATAAATTCGCGAGATTAATGCACGGAAGAGAAATTAAATATCAGTCAATTTTCCGTGGCTCTCAAAGTGTTGACGTTCTATTCTCGTAAATATTGGAATTTCCACGCTACGCGGGAGAGACACGATATCGAAAACGAAATTATATACGATGCAACTTTATCCCGGCGTCACGAGTTAGGTTGGCGTTAAAAGACGGGAGGGTGCATCGAGGCGAAGCCGTAAAACCAACTGGAACTGCCATTAATAACTTCGAACGAGAGTGCCGAAGTTTTAATGGAATTAATGTGGCTCCGAGGACTGCTGCTGCTGCTGCTGCTGCTACTACTGTTTCTGCTAGCAACGTGCCAACGTTGGCCACGTGTGCAGCACGCACGCATTGTGCAACACGATGTAGCACGATGCATCATTTACGTAATGTCGCTCAACAATGCTCCAAACATTTTTCATATCTCCCCTCAAAATACGAAAAAAGTGCAATAATACGATAGTAGACCAAGTTACATTGTTTCGAGTACTTTCAACATTTATGGATTTAAATTTCGTGAAAATATAACGAACGTTAAATGCATGCTTATCATTCTAACAAACTTTTTTTTGCTTTTTGATAATTCTCATACACAATTGACCTATAAAAATCAAATACTGTTTCAAGGTATTTCTGTAATATTTATTTTCGATAATTTAAAAAAGAAATTAATATAATAAGCGGACTTTTAAAGAAATGCATAATTAAAACGTGACAATAATTATACATTGTAATTAATTCAATATTTTAATATTTTATTTTATCTGAAAGATCGTTGCAATATAAAAATGAAATATTGATTTACTATTCATTTATGGTTTTTTAAATTTATGTTTTTGATCATGCTTTCACTGATTATAATTTTAATTATTTATTCATTTTTAATCTTTAACTTGAATTTTTTCACAATGCTACTACATTGGATTAGACGGATTTTATGTCTTCAATTATTGTGAAGTATTTTTGGTGACCCTCGATACACACAATCTTTTGATTTATCTAGCTTTGGAATCACTGTGTGCACGTCCTTTATTATTAAGAGGTTTTCCTGTGTCAGGAAATGTCGGGATTGATATCCTTCCATGGAACGTTGGATGATGTAAGGGAAAGTTGCTGAATTGCGTATTGGTGATTATTGGTCTCCTAAAGTGTATTTATATAATATTTTACATTTTTATTTCATAAGCAACATTTAATAAAAAAAATAAAAAGTAAATAAAAAATAAATAATATATACGTTCATTGTATATACATATTTAAAATTTTTGTAAAAATTAAATCGATATTTTTATAAACTGTATCAAGTTTTCTAATTCATACCACTACATAGTTAGAGCAAAGAATTGATACTAACGTAAAATTGATAGTAAAATTCTCTCTAGTAATTGCTATGACTAAAAATATTAATTACAAAAATAAATTCAAGCCAGTTTTATTTCTTACTTTTTTATTATTGTTATTTATTAATTATTGAATACTTGAACACTTTTTCGATAAATTATTAATGAAATAAATATTTTTAATTACTTTAACTCATAAATTCGATATTTTCGAAAACAATACGATTTAAGAGATCTCAGGTACACTTTAGGCGACAAGTTTTCTAAATCACACTTTTCCCAGCATGATACAGAAAAGCTTATAACAAATTAATTTGTTATTACTGAAAGGTTTAACATGTAATAATAAATAATTGTAATTGATGAACCATCAAATTACAATTTCATACTTTGATTTGCATCCAAAACAATGCCAAATGCGAAATATAATAAAAAATAGTTTAAGTAGTATACAACTTTCCCCTAATCCAACAGATAAAACTGGCACCTTGTTATTGGGGCACTGATGATGGCGACAACTTGGGCCGAAACGTCTAATGCTCTATATATACACAAATTAAAAGATCGTATTTCTTACAAAAAATGTTTGCGCATTTATTACAGCGTCGATTCAATATTTTAATTAAACACTATGTTCCAAACATAAAATTCGTCGAGAGACAATAGTTGTGTAGCTTTACGCCGGTGCAGGTCAAAGTTAACGGACAGTAGCCTGATGAAAGATCTAAATGTTCTATCGTCGGGCAGACGCGTACGGCAGACGCTGCACATATCAAACCGCAGTTTCGGATCAAATTTGTACGCGCGCGCGTCCCGGAGGAGCGCCACGTCGAAAGTACGGCTCCACTCTCCGGTTCTCTCGCAGCTGGAAAGTAGCTGAGACAAAAGTCCGAACAGTTGATCGAGCGACGACAGCGTGCACAGCGCGCGCGGGCGGGAAATAATCCTGGATCAAATTTGCCGCGCGCTCCCACCGGGGAGAGGCGAAATCGCGCGGCGGAGCCGTGACGGAAATAAGTCAGGAATGATTTTCACGTGGCGTCCGCGACGGGGGCTGAACTTTGTTATTCCCGGCGACGTATACGCGGCCTGTGAATCGGCCTGTGGCGGGCTCTCGCGCATTATTCCCGCGATGCGGCCCGACGCCTGCGAGCACGCGAATGGATTTACTCTACGTGTATCCATGCGATGATTGTTAATATTAATGTTTGCGGAAATGTCCATATGCATCCGCATAAGCGTACACCGATAGACCGGAATTTACACGCGAGGTGTATCGAGAGCGAATTGAAGCTAGCCCATCAAAAGCGAATCAGTCATCTAAATCCGCCCGCATGTTGCAAAATTTAAATAGAGATTTAAAATAGAAGTGAATAAAAAGTCAATTGCGATGTCTGTTCCCCCCCTTTTTTTGGATGGAGGGATGATTGCGGATGCATTGCGGGAAAAGGGAAAAATGTCCGTTCCCAAAAGGTTTTGGCGCCATACAGAAATTCTTTTTATAGCCATATTCCGCGGTATTCTAATGGAAAAATCGAAGCGCATTCATATTCAGATATACGCCGAATTGTCTCACAAGAGACTGCCGAGTATCCGCAATCTCGTAGCCTATTTCGCGAAAATAGTTTCCCGATCGTGATCCGTCGCTGTGGTGGATGACCGCGCGGGGAACAGCGGGCGAAGCTTTTCAGACTTTTTTTTCCCCGCGTTCATTGACGTGCACTTGTTCATGCCCGTTGCGTGCGGAGAATTGCTTTAGCGCGTATACACATCGGGGCCGCGCTGCCATCATAATAACTCGAAATGGACGTTCGACCGAAATGGCACACGACCGACGGAAGTTTTCCCAACGCTGTGACCGCGCCGTTAGCAAATGAAATTTGTTGCTGCGTCGCCACGCTTGCCATTAAAATTATTGCGCACGTCGCGTTGCTTCCGCCCGGGAACGATCGGTAAACGATCGATCATAATATTCTCAGAGGGCGTAGCCCGCGAAAAGATTGCAAAGTTTCCTTTTCCTCTGTATTTATAGTTTTCCTACAAACAGCTGGAAATCCTTCCTGAACTTCGGTCATTTATTTCCTTTCTGTTCTTTTTTATTCAATAGATGGACTGAAAATTCAATAGCGAGCCTTCAATTGTTACTATCGTTAATATTTCTTCCTGCGCGCGCGTACGAATGTTTTACCACAATTAAATTACCAATAGGGGAGACCGGGGCACAAGAGGCAAGTTGACAATGCGTTCCGTTTATGTATTTTGTATTTATGGCGAAAGAAACAATGGAAAAATTATCGCATACAATATTCCTTTTATAAGTATTATTTCCTAAGTTTTATTTTAACAAGTACTACAATAAAGAAAGAGAAAAGTCTGATTCAAGAAGAAACAAGTAAATTCCTAATTTCGTAAATTTCAAAATTTCTTATTATTGTTCTTTAGCTTGAGATAATAAATCTAATTGTAAGTCACAAATTAAAAGAAAAATTGTTGTTACTATGACATGTTATTTTGAACATAATAAATAATTTGTTATAATAAAATGATTGAAATAAAGTATAGTATGTAGGGATGGAGTAGGTGGACTATATTTAAAACAAGTTTAACTCATCTGCGAGTGAAAAATGTGTGAACATTCAATTACAACTAAACTTTAATAAAACATTGTGTATTTAATATTTCTATTGTAAAGTAAGTTAATTTAAAAATAGTTCACATTTGTTTTTCTGTAACAGTATTTTGCTATTCGTCATTATAAAATAATTTTAAGAAATACAATTTTTACAAGAAATGAATATTTGTGATCTGTTTTTTTATTTCTATTACGTTTTCATTAAAATTTAGTATACGGAATTTGCGTATATGCAACTTACACCGTGATATGTGTCAATTTATTCTGCTATTGGGACAAGTTTGCTACAATACAGCATGTCCGTATTTGTTATAAAGTAACTACATCATGTACAGAATCATTCTTGGCATGAAAATGTAAAGAAAGGATCCTTCTATCACATTAGTACAGTTTAAAATGTCGAATGTCAAAATTGTGAAAATTGCCAACGAATCTCCCCTACAGGGCGAGCAGCGAAATGTAGTTTTACGCTATTCTTTGTGGTATCCTTTGACACTTTTTACAAATGTAAAAGCGAATTTAGTGTTCTTAACTCTAGAACGCAGGTATTTCTTTTTTTGCCTTCTAACGCTAGACTGGGATACAAAAGTACCCCATTCTTTATCATAGCATAAAGTACTTTATATGTGTTAGAAAGATTCAATAATAGATCAATCTCTTCGTCTTTTAATAAAAAAGAGAATGGCATTAATTAAATTCAATTTTCTTAACTTGGTGAAGAAACGGTTTAAATAAAAAAAAGTACTGAAAAAATGCAAAAATAATTGAAAAAAAAATAACTTATTTTTTTCCTAATTAATCAATTTTAAAGAAAATAATTGGGCTATAAGAAAAAAAGTTATTGTTGCGATCTCTTAAAAAGTGTTATTATTTTGCTATATAAATGTTGATAAATATAAAAAAATTAGAAAATGAAAAAAGCAATAAAAACACACTATACATTTTTTTTACACCTTTCTAGTATATTTTTTAATCAAAATGTTCCACGGAAGTTCTATTACATTGTTACATATAAAAATATTGTATTGCATTCAAAATAGTATAAAAAACTATTCGATTGATTCTACCCAAATCTATAATTTGAAAATTATAGGCTAAATTAATTTAGAAAACTCGAAATCTTTAAATTATGTAATTATATGAAACTACTCCTTTGATAAAGATAAATGAAATTGATTTACCTGCACGAAACACTAACACTAACGCTAGACTGGGGATTGATCTCACTACCAGAAAGTGAAAGTGAAGTGAATTATGAGTCGAAAATTTTTACTAGCTCAATATCATAGTTTAAAATTTCTTTGGAGTACGTTTGTACTCTAGTCTAACGTTCTAGGATTAATTTTCAAGAAAAATAAATTTGAGAAAAAAAACCTGTTTTTTTTCTCTTCTTTTTTTGAAAAAAATTCTGATAATGAGATATTATTGTTTTTGGGAAAAATAAAATTCGGGAAAAATTTTTCCAGTTTTTAAATGCGGGAAAATGTGATAATGCTAACGGACTTAATAAGACAAAGAAAGAACTGGAAGAGAAATCTTTCCATTCAAAAAATTTCCGAGATTTTTTTTATGCTAAGAACACTACGCGGATTTATTTGGAAGATTAATTAAGGAGAATTTGATACGAGTGCATCATAAATAACACATTCATAAATAACACTTTAATTCTGCGGATTAATCACACTTTGTACATTATATTACTGCAGGGGACGACAATGAATTTCCGATCGGACATACGTAACGAGGCCATAAACCAGCACAAGTATTATTGCTGACGTAGCGTCGCATTGCGTTCACCACGCACGATCGTGAAAGGGAAAACTTTAGATAAGGGTGCCGCTTTATAGCGGCATTAAAAAAATGGGAACGGGCGTTATTTCTCATCTTGAAATAACATCGGGAGAAAACTCGCCGCCCGCGCCGCGACTTCGAATGATGTGCACACGGCCGTAAAACTGCCAACGGCACAAACGTACGTATATACGTACGCCGCAAATATTCGACGTCGGGATCGACGATTCCGATACGTCTGAAACAATTTGTGTATAGAATCGAGCACCGAGAAACCTCTGTGAATTGAGAGAAGCTCTACCCGCCTAGTGAATAAAAGTCACCGATGTAAGCTCACCGAGTTTCGATGCTGTGGATGTGGAAAAATGTATCTTATGTCAATTGTTACGGTTTTATCATCAGGAAGAGGCACGACATTTACATTTATTTTAGCGTCTGCATAATATTAGAAACCGTATTTTTGTTAAAGTTATATCGGTTTTAAGGGAGAGTTGTTGAATGCGTACCGGTTGCTTAAATGTCTCATTAATATTTTATATTTCTATTTAATATAAGCAACATTTAGACAAAAATATGAAATAATAAGAAATAAGTAACATAGATAAAGATTTAAGAAATTTCATGTTTTGTGCGTATTAACACTTTAAAAAATGAAATACAATTGATGTTAATTTTTGATTCATTTATTTAACTAATAATAAGGTAATCATGCAATTTTATACTAAGTTTTATATTTTTATAAAAAAGACTTTTTGTAAAATATTTTACATTCATTGTATACACATAAATATTTGCAATTATTATAAAGATTGAATCGATATTTTTATAAAATCTATTAAGTTTCCGAAATCATGCCATGACAAATTATGATAAATGATATTAATATAAGATTAATAAATAAAACTAATAATTGCTATGAATAAAAATATTTTAATTATAAAAATTAATTCAAGCTAATTTTTTATTTCGTGGTTTTTATCTTTTCATTATTGTTATTTATTGATTATTAAATATTTGGTTTTCTTTCGATAAATTATTAATAAAAGAAGTATTAGTTAATAATTCCTTAAATTTTTAATTATTAATAGATGTTTATTCAAACTTTATAAAAGAATTTTCTGAGAACTTCTAGATTTTCGACGAATTTTATTCAAAATTCTAGATAATAAAATTAGATAATTTTCTAATGTGGTTTTAAAATAAATTAATTTTGTTTTTTTTTAATATTTCTTAATCATAAAATTACAAGAATATTAAAAATAAAAAATTTTGAAAAAATACTAATTTTGAAAAGTACCATTATAAAGAAATAATAAATTAAATATGATACAACGATTATATAACGATTTGCACAATAAAGTTCACTGAAAGTACAGAGAGAGAATTCGAAAGATGATTAAATATACAACATTAATTTATACTGATATTTAATTCTGTCTTCTATTGTCGGTAACATTTTTATAAAACTTTGCGAGTCGTATAATGTGCGCAGATGTGTATGCCACATTTATTGCCAATCAATTTTACGTTATCGAGAAAAATTGATCAAAGAAACAATTTTATCAGTAAAAGAGATAGAATTTAAATTTAAAATTCCAAAGATTTCCCTAAATATCGATAAAATCCCATAAAAATCTACGATTTTCAAGGATAAAAAGTAAATTCCTTGAAAATTGTAGATTTTCCCGATAGTAAATACCTTGTTATAATTTATAACTTCGATACTTTCAAAGGCGATACGATTTAGGAAATTCACAGGTACGATGAAGGTAACCGATTGCTTAAATCATATGTTTTACAGCCTGAAAGGCTTATAAAAGTTAATTTAACAATAATTAATATACATATATGTATATAACTTTCAACGTTTATTTGAATACAAATTGTGTATATATCAAGTGGCAAATATAACAAGAAATAGCTTAAGTCCGCATTCGGCAATTTTCCCTTCTAATTACTCAAAGTATTTGAGAGCTACAGTTAACGTGACAAGACACTTGCAGTAACCTTTTAAAATTGCGAAGAAAAATTAAATCAAATTTTTTACAAAATTAAAAAAAAATAAATTTTACGACAAACAATAAACTCGATTAAGATTGATTTTCTGCATCTCGGATCTGTAATTTCATAGCGATTGAAAGTCTGTCTAATATTAAATCCGATCTTAAGGGAGGAAACGTCAAAGATGGCAGGACGTACGTGCCTCTTGTTAATGCGTCAAGTCACGCGTCCGTTTTCGCTATTGTTACGATGTTGACGTCAGTGTCGTAGAAGATTATCGGCACGACCCGCAGTAAGAGGGCAGAAGTCATCCAATCTCCGAAAGGGAAACTAGTTATACCGTCCGACACGGGTTTGAACTTTGCCACTTCCTGCGAGATACTCCGGGGACGTCCAAGGCGAGGGGTCCCAAATGGACTGATTTGAAATTCCGCCGTGCTGCGCGACGCGCGCGACGCGACGAGGAACGAGAATAGATGTCGTGCGGGAATAAACAAATGTCCCGCGTCGCGCCTCCGATTCGTCTTGTCTGTAATCGACGCGGGAACCGCTCCAGAAAGCTAAACACAGATGCCCGCCACGGTATATTATAGCTTTATCTAGCATGCGACGGGAGTGCGCGGCTTTCGATCGATCTTCCCGTGACGAGGACTTCTACGTTGGAGGGCGTCCGTCCAATCGATATACCCGAATATATATCCGACACTTCGAAGCTGGTGCGTCCCGCACAAAAACTCAATTTAATGTACAACGCGACATTTCAAAGTGGCTAAAACTAATGACATATTAATTATAAAATTCGCGGCGCGCCCCGAATCGAGCTAATTACGCACATGTCAGGGAATACTAATTAGCACTCCGCGACGATGGGAATGATAAGAGCTGCTCGCGATGTCGCGGTCCGGTGATACGGTTGTCACGAGCAGAACGTCTGTGTATAATATTTATTCTAAAAATACTATACGCGCAGATGAAACGATGGCTGCGCATCCATGGATTCATAATCGAATGGAATTTGCTCAATTTGCACACGTCTTTCGCGTTGTAATCCGTATTTGATAAGGGTGGATAGTTACCTCCCTTCCCTCCCCTCCCTTTCACTCCCGGTTTGCTGTCGCGCGCACTTCAACCCCGTCGACGCACTCCCTCCTCCCCTGGGGTCGAAATATAAACCGCGGTTTTAAATTCCACTTTTGTCAGCCGTGAGAGCACAACAGGAACGTCACGGGAAATTCAATCCCGGCTCTTTATGCCGCATTGCATCGCGTCGACTAAAAGCATCCACCGTTCCGCGTGACGACGGTTTGTTTTACGAACGGGATCACTCAAGCCCCGCGCTCCAACCCTCTCAGCCACCGCGGCAGCGCTCCAGCCGACATCCTTTCGTTTTTCTACCGCCCATTAACCAAACCCTTTCGTCCGCGACGCCCGCCGCCGCCGCTTGGCCGCATTAACGTCGCACGACGTCGCTCACGCAGATCTTCGCGATCCCATACAGCGACGGTCGCGAGCCAAAAAATGGGGCGAGGACCCGTGGACAGAGACCCACGGCCCTCGGAGACGTGATGAGAAAGAAGAAATTGGAGCGTCCAGTATATGAGTTGGCGTTGGGAATGGATTCTTGCGAGCGGTCAAGAAGCCAGTGAAATAAATCAATACCTCTCGGACTTCCGGAGGCAAACAACACTGTTCCAGGAGAACGGAAAGAGGGAAGAAAAATATATCGAGTATTTTGTGCGTTTGCGAATTGTCGAAATTTGACAAGCCGTTCCCCGAACCTGCACCGCCGATTGATTGTAGCGCAAAATGAAATCTTTCATGAAATGCTCTGTATAAATCAGAGACGCGGAATATCCTTTTAATCGCAAGTTGAAATTTAATTACTCTATCAGGACGCGCATTGAAATAAGTTCATTCTGACTTTCGTTATTAAAGTGTGATCCGACAATTAATGACAGGATGCGTTGAATTGGGTCTATTGGCAAGTTCTTTAGTCGTTACCGCGGTATTTTCTCTCATTTTCCGCGGGGACTCCAATTAACAGGTCTTCATCGAGATACGTACGCTATAGCCAGTTTGAACTTCGTCAATTGAAGCATAGTTACAAGACCTGAATTTTTTTCGACGTTTGAATCGCACTTCTTTCGATTCGCAAGCGAATCGCGATTTTTTCGTTTCCCAAAACTTCGCCAGAATTCCCACAAAAGCGATTAAAATTTCCACGATTTCGCCATCAACTCGTAAATGATTGACCAACAATTGCATTTGTATTTCGTATCTAAATAGGAATTATTCACGAAACTTCATTAGCAGAGATTTAAATTTGTTATAACGCTCTGTCGATGTACAACATTGTTTTGAAATAATTAATCCATTCTACATCCAATATTGCAGTAAAGCAAAGTATAGCAAAATGAAACTCGTCGCAATCGCTCGATGATGAGCGGCACGCTTCCATTATTTCGAACAAAATTATGTCGATCTAAATGCAAACGTTTGAAACACTAGAACGGAATAAAGATTGAAACGAGGTTATTGCGAGACTAATTAATAATTTTGTCATTACGTATTACAAATATGTACTTTTCCACAGCTCACGTTACTCTGCGCATTCTGTGCTTTTCATAAATAATAAATTTTTAATAAATTAAAGATCGACCTCCACGCACACGCACACATATTTTTTCTCACAACATATTCCATCATTATAATTATGATAAGCATTTTCTGCTTATTTTAAAAATGTATTCAGGTATTTAATTCTGACACAGTTATAATAATAACTAATTCGTTTTTATTAATAGTGCAATTTATCTGAAAACCGATATTAAATATCTTGCTCAAACCATAAATACATGGTCTCAATTTGTTCACGTTTCGGAAACAAGCCTACGTTCAATCAATCTTCCGATATCTCACCCAAAAGATGAAAGAACTAATATCATGTCTATTTTAAATCGTAACAGGGAGAGAGAGGGGGGGAGAGAAAGAGAGAGCAAAAAGGGATGACAGGGGATCATATCTGCAATATGTATATACGCGTGTTCGTCCGATAAAGACACCGTTCAAGGGTAAGGGAAGAGCATTATGATGAATTGCTTCACATAAAGTGGCCCCGAAGTGCAGCTGGCAACGTATATCCGGAACCAAAAAGGTACTCCGAAACGTGACTCCGCACCGAGCAACATTTCACATCGGACAGAAGATGCTCCCGGCCATAAAGCCGTTACTAGCGTATTTACTACAGACGCCCTCCATTCTCTCTTTCTCTTTCCATTTCCCTCTCTCTTTGGCATGTAAAATCGGCCGTAACGCGAAAGTAGCTAAAACGTCGCTTTCTCACTCTCTCTTTCTCTCTCTTTCTCATTCCCCTTTTTGTTTCATTTCCAGCCAAGTAGACAACGTTATTGCATGCAACGCGCATCTCGCGATAGCGTATTCTCGCCTCGACTCAACACCTCTATTTTAATGCTAATCGCCGCTATTTGATACCAAATCTGATTCTCCAGCTGTTATCTGTAGTCTCCACGGAATGTACGTATCCATGAGAAAGGAAGTGTTAAATTCGAAATGGAATCTATTAGCAATGACGAATAAATGTATGTATACGTTTGAAGTAAAAAGATTTCGTTTCGATGTTGTCCCTCGTAACTGTGCTAATTTACTCACAGATCTCCCAGGAAAAAGCGTAATATTTCCGAACTAACAATCGTTGTGTATCTTTCCACAAACTTGCGAGTCTCGCAAACTTTGTACAAGCTGTCCGGATTCGTTTTCTGTCTCGTGTGCAACGACTACCACGGTTGAGAACTCACGCGCATAAATTAACAAGCGATTTTATCGCGGCCCAATTAAATCGGTATCGCAAATAATTAATTTACCGCGGAGTACCGGACGATAATGAAATTGCTGTAAATTGATTAAACCGCTTGATTCCATAAACGCCTGCGCGTTTCGCGTCGACATATGTTTCACGATAATGCGCTACGACGGCGAGCGCATTCCCAAAGGATTAAATTGTACTGAAAGCGATTTCAATTGTTAGTCTTGATCTCGATGTCATAGGTATACGCATAAATGCGTTTAGTAATTATGTTGCTGCGGTTATCTAGTTACTAATACAAGTTACTTATTGATCCGAATGTTGTTTATGTACAATGCAATTATTAGAGTCGGGAAATCATATTTTAGTAAAAATATGTTACACATGTTTTGTACATGTGTAATGAAATGTATTATATTAATTATAAAAATTATATTAATTTAAAAATAAAATTTACATACAAATTTGAAATTTAAGTTAATTATAATTAATTATTGAAATTAATTATAATAAATATAAATTAGGAAAATTTGTTTTAGTAATAAATTCTGTTCCATCATATAACTGTACAGAAAAAAATTAGTATTAAATCAACAATTCATTGTTTCATATAAAGCAAGAATGTAAAATTTTCTTAGAAGAATTTATAATCTTAAACAGACATAAAAAATTTTCTTCATGTAAACAAATTATGTCTGTTTAAGATTATAATATTTCTTCCAAGAAGATTTTATATTCTTGCTTATGTATGAAACAATAAATTGTTGATTTAATACTACTTTTTTTCTGGGTACGAATACTTTTTCTAATAAATTCCAATGTGTCTAAAAATTAGTACTTATAACAGTATTTATAGATACAAATGAAGATTATTTGTATTTGTTATAAATATAAAAACTTATAGCTCTGATACATGTAATGTAATATTTATACTGAGAAAAAAAATTTTTTTAATGAAAAAAATACATTTTCCTAAAACCATATATTTTGATGCAAGCATCTGTTTGTTCTGTTTAAGTAAAAATATTAACTTTTAAACAAATAAACATTATCTGAAGTATATAACTTTGTATTTTTACATTTTTTACATTTAAATAATGATTTTACAAATAATCTAATATTATTAAACTTAATTAAATTATTTTCTTAGATTAAAAAATTTGATTATCTTGAATGTAAAAATGATCTAACAGTAAATATTTTCTAAAACTTCAAGAAAAAAATTACTTGATTGAAAATTATTTTTTCATTTTATTTACATAAATATTTTAATTAAGACATATTTAACTTAACTGCAAGTAAATAAGCTATTAGGATCCACTGAGTAAATAATTTTTGTGCGTTAAGAAAATTTTTTTTGTTTCAAGATATGTTTTCTTTCAGTGTACATGAAGTGTTCTCTCTTATAAATCTTCATATAATCTTCTGTATAAATACGATAAAAAATTATATAGAATATATCTTCGAGAAAATGTAAAAAAATTTATCGATATTTCAAATTGTTTTAGGAGATAAGCGATCGTTATACTCCACGTAAATTCAGAATGCATACAGCCGTTCGTATGTTTGCGCACACGTGCCCAAAAATCTTATCTGGCTTGTGATTACGTCGCGCTCCGTTACCTCCGTGTGTAGATCGATGCGACTAATTGTTTGCCATCGGAAACTTTGCCGAGGCGGCATTCCATAGTCGGGTCACGCGCCACCGACGCGAAATCCGCCGGCGGCAAAATGCAATTTAATTAATCGTACATTCGCGTTCAGGCGGCGTGGCGTTGTAGCGCACGTGTAAACCACAAAACGCTTACGGACCGCGCCGCCTTGTAATAAAGTTTTTATCCGTTTCGCCGTTATCCGTGTCGTTCCTGCCGACGATATCACCACGTTACGGCGCAAGCTGAGTTTCAGTCTAAGAAAAAAAAAAGAAAAAAAGAAAAAAGCCGCATGCGAGAAATTGACATAAACTTTTACGAGTGCATTCAAAAAGTTCGGTAAGACACTATGTGACCTACTGCGCGGAATATCTTAATGATATATGAAAGACAGCTTTATCAGTACAGGAGATTGTGAGGTTAGTTAACTATAGGGGTAAATTGACTAATTGGATCTATATTCAAAACAAAACACTCTGGAGATAGCTATAACGAAGTTTGTATTGTACTTTACAGCGGACAATGCCACTCAGTTGCTCAGTGTATTTCGGCACGGATACATATTGTTTAAGAACGAAGGATTATCGAAAAATTATGTATATAGGCAAGTAAATATTTTAGTTTACATTTTTTAAATTACGATGCAGTTGTCTCATCTGATGTCCATTTAGATAGTGAGTGTAGATCTTATTTAATATATTTCAGTAATTTTTTTCAAAAATGGATTAAGGGTAAGTAGGCCAATCTTACCCTGGAGTTACAAATACACGTGCTAAATAGTTCGGATAGCAATACATTTTATAATATTTATAATAATTATTTTTTTTGCTCTAGATGCATTTAGTTAATATCAGTTATTAGTTTTTACTTATTATTAAAATATTATCAGATAGCTTAACGTTTTTGATATAGAATTTGTTTTTTCGATAAATCTTTCAGTATTATCTTCAAAAAACTGAAAATTTAATCGACTATTCGCAGTTTCCTATTTCAGATAGATTCTGCAAAAATAGTCTTGTACAGAATAATATGGTCAGCTTGTGGAAAGGATGTCAGAGAACTTCAATTGGAGATTCGCTGTTATTCTCTATTCAAGTTCTAAGATTCTTCGAGAGACACGCGAGCTCGTAGCTACGTTAAACGGATCATTAATCGCTGACGGGGGTCCAGTGGAAGGAAAAGGGGTGAAGGGGGTGTAAGCCTACTCGGATTGAACCGCCACATGTCGATACGAGGATAAGTTACCGAGAGACGTCATGTTACTCGTGTCGAGATTGTCTAACATGCGCTTCCCGCTCTGTGATCTGGGGTACTATCGATACCATCGATTACTCACCGGAGCTCCATCCAATTGAACTTTGCTTGCCAAGGGCGTACCGTAGTTCGTATCCCAGTACCTCGAAACTTGCCTCACGTGCGAGCGTAAGGCAGTTTCACCCTCCGGCTGTCCGAGACGCTCGGATGTATGGTAACTAGGGGTTGCAGTAACTAGTCTTTCTTTGGCGGAAACACCCTCTCGATTCTCGATGAAGTCGGGAGAACTCTTCCTTCTTTGAAGACCATTGTGCTTAATCCGGGAGAACTTGGTCGGGTAAGGCACGAAGGTTACTAGTAAACAGAAATAGCGAGATAATGCATGATAAATAAACAATCAGTAAAAAAATATAAATTATTACACTAACAATGAGAGAATTATTTATTAAGATTAAGTAAAAAAATTTTACTCGATTAAAAAAAAGATTATTTGTATATTCCTAACTAAATATTTATTCAAAACAAATTAATATTTTCTATTGATTAACAGAAATGTTTTTTAAATTGAAAAAATATATATTGTTTGACAAAAGAAATTTAATAACCATAACAAAAAAAATAAAGGTTAAATATATAGAAATATTTATTTTGTTGAAAAGTTTACTTATTAAATTAAAAAAATAATGTTTAGAATTAAATTATTTAAATTTAAAAAATGTTATTTAAAAAATTTGAATATTTTTCAGAGCGTTTTAGTTCAACATAATATTTAAAATATTTTAAATAAAAATATTTAGACCAATTATGAAACTGTTAAACATAAGTGCTATTCGTGTTACAAAGAGAAAAAGATAATTAAAAATTTGTGGGATATACAATTTATTTCACTGAAATAAATCTTTGTTTAAACACGGAGATATAAAATTTTATTCCTAGCAAATAAATTAACTAAAAAAGAATGAGATACATTTCACAGAAATGTATATTTTATTATCAATCAAATTTTTTTATAGCCAATATCGAAGAAAACGTATGCAACATTTGCTTGTCAGTATTTTGACTTTTTTCAGAGTAATACACTAGTATTTAATATACTGTAAAAATATTTATATATTTTTATAAAGCCAAATTTTGGGATTTATCTTCAAAACATCACTTCATCATCATTTCAGAGAAGTATAGTTGAGAAAGCTCATAATACTGTGCCTTTTATTTTATTCTGTATGGTTTTTTAACTACGAGAAATAAAACCGCCGCATTCATCTGGCAATGCCACATATTGCTCGCTCGATCTGAATATTACAAGTTATTTGGTTGTTTGCATAAAAAACTTTCTAATTAAAATAAAATATAATTCTTTTAATGCAAATAAATTATTTATTCTTACAAAATATTTTAATTAGATCTTGTTTACTTTTAAAATAAATAACTTTTTATTTAGCTACAATTTTTATATAAAAAGAGAATTCATTTCCTTTCTTTGAAAGAATTACTATTAGTCAAATGAACACTTTAATTAATGCTAGTGTTAGTTCATTGTGATACAATCTAAGGATATTGTTCGAGAAAATGGACGGAGACTTCCTTATGGAAGGTATGAAGCTTTTCATACCCAGAGCTCCCGTAAATATGGAATTCCACACCCTCAAAAAATAAAATATTTTAATTTTTGACAAATTTTAAGAAATTTCAAGTAATTTGACAAAAAACAGTATTTGATTAGGGTGCTCACGTTGCGTGCTATAACACATACAACCAAGAAATAAAATATTTGTATGTTAATATTGAAACAATCCCCTTTCTTCTTAAAGAAAATTCTTAAAGAAATATTATATAAGATTATATTTTATTTTTTAAAAACAAACGAAAAATATTAATTTGAGTTAACAAATATTTAATGTGAAATGTCGAAATAAACATTTTTTTGCTTTCTCTGTTTATTCTACAATTTTGTCATTCATTGAAATGTTTGAGTGATATTATATGTCGATCGCAACAACATAACATTTAATCCTTGATTTTATAAGGCGCTACAATATTTTCTATCCAATAAAGATAAGAATGTTATTTATTATTGTATGCTGAAATGCCTTTGTTATCTCATAAATAATATTCACAATCGTCCATCAATTCAATAGACGTTTCATTCTTAAATTTCTTTTGGAAACAGAATGTTCTACTTTGTTTGCACAATAAATTTACTGGCGACGTCGGTGCTACGGCTCGAACGTACGATGTAATCCCTACATAAGGGGGACCATTTTGGGATAGCTATATTTAGTGTCTATATGCTATATGGGAAGGAGCCGAATGATGAGCTCACCGAGGAAAAGTGGCGCGATCGAATGTTTTGCTTGGATAAAAGAAAGGGACAGATAAATTAGAATTGGCGACGCACGAAATACGAGAGGAGAATAGCAGAGTAGATATTTCACATTAATGGCAGTCGGAAAAACACAAGCAACATTTATATGAAAATAGATGGAAATAAAAAACTTAACATATATCTTTTGTGTGATTTTTGTTTCACGTGTATGAAATTTAAAAAGTATATTAATTTTTCAAAGCTAATATTTCAGCTAAATTAATTTGATACTTTTAAATTAATTATATACCATTTAGGTCTTTAAAATTGTGCTACTGCTTATAAGAAAAAATATCTATTTCCGACTCTATTCCAGGATATCCGACGATCATGAAAATCGTAGAGAAAAACTCGGCGAATTCACATTGTACAAAGCGCACCGAGAAGGATGCAACATTTTTCTCCCGTGCCGGAAAAGTTCCTATTCCGCCGTGAGTCCACGGGGAAGAGTCTAACGAGATCGCCATTCTTTGTTCCTGTCGTTGTCCTCGACTGCGGTGTCCGGAGATCTTCATTTGTAACTTTAAATTCGCGACCGACAGCATATTTCAGACGCGGCGTAGAATGAATGTAATACGATTACATCGTACGTAAGACGAGCGCGGGGGGTAGAGAATTGGGGACGGCGCAACGCGGGAACTTCTTCATAACTGTACCCAGAGCTGCCTTAAACATTGGACTGAATGGCTTATAGCCTCCGGGATTCAACGCTTAGAGCGTCTAGGCGCCACTCGTGATCTTCTCCCATCCGCCGTTCGCTTAAAAAATTTATTCTGACAAAATTTCAGTGTCCCGTTTATCTCATTCAAAAACGTATCTTGTAATATTAATATTAATAGATTTATTAACCCACGGCAAAGCAGCAAGATTAACCAAAAAGTAACCATCAGAAATAGGATTGGAGTATGAAGAAATATTTTTGGTACAAAGAGCTTTGCAAAAATTAATTTTGCAACTAAACAAATTAAAAATTTACTGTAGAGGGAATTGATTATGCCATCAATCAATTTCTACGGGAAAAATACTAAAAAAATATGTATAATT
This sequence comes from Solenopsis fugax, assembly GCA_003595255.1. NCBI lineage: Eukaryota > Metazoa > Arthropoda > Insecta > Hymenoptera > Formicidae > Solenopsis > Solenopsis fugax. The sequence continues at coordinate 39,212 of QKQZ01039606.1, forward strand.
TTTTCTTAATTCATTCTTCGTTCATGAATATAATGATAATAAATAATATAAATTATTAAAATCTTGCCCATGGCTAAAGCAGCACAGTTAGCAAAAGAGCAACAATGGAAAATAGGAGCAGAGCATGAAAAATATTTCTGATATAAAAAGCACTTTGGAAAAATCAATTTTGCAACTATTATTATAAACAAATTATTAAAACGATACTATAGAAATAAACTAATTACATCAATATCGATTCTATGAAAGAAATTACAAAAGAAACAGGTATACTTTGTCTTAAATCGTTTTTTGTTTATGCAAAAAAAATAATTCTAAATTAGATTTGCTTTAAACAAATGCTCGAAACAAATTTTGATTCTAATTTTGTCTCTTGACTATTTGAAACTTAACACCGAGAAATTTTCTGGCATAGGGTCGTTTTGTCTTCCAATTATTCTCGTTGCGTTTCTCAACGCGATCGTTGCTTCAGCCACTTTCGCGATTCGAAACAACTTCCGTTTGACAAATATTTTAAGAGACACCATGTTACACCAAATGGAGATTTCATCTTCTAATTTCCATGTCTAAAACGTTTCCTGCGCGAAAGGTAGTTCTTATCCATATACGTTCGCATAATATTATGTCGAGTTGTAAAATTTCAGTCATTGAAGGAATCTCGCAATAAAGACACTTATTTTATGAAATCATGAATTTTATCGCGAATCTAGTGAAACTACGCGGACTATGCGAGAATCAGAGGAAGTGACTTACACGACTTCTAGTTTTACATTATTATTTTATTCGAAACAAATTTTTGAAAATGTTTAAATCAGGGAAAATTCGTCCAACAAATTATTACAAATAATCGGTTGATAAGTTGATTCATCAACCAAGTTTACTGTGAATTTTCTATTACAAGTTGGGTCAATTGATATGTTATGTCTTCATGAAACATTCTGTGGTTTAAATATATGGAATTCAATAAATGTAGAAGAAGTATTAGATATATACACAGATAAGAGCAAGCCAGAAAAATAAGAAACAATTAGATTTAGGACAAAAAAATGAAAAAAAGTCGATTTATCCCTTTTCTCTCCTATCGATGTATAGAGTTTTATATTTTTTTATCTACATGTATATATATATATATATATATA